>JAIPRM010002018.1:0-33108 GCA_025469315.1 Stegophylla sp. TES_Ste_2020 | reverse complement strand
AGTCGTTTTTGTTAAATTTTGGGTAATTTTTTCCAAAAAAAAAAAAAACTTGAAGAATTCAGAAATTCGAAAAATGACCTCTTTAAAGTACAATCTAGAGGTAAATCCGGTTTCAAAAAGTTATTGATCGAAACTTTTGGACAAGTATTTCTATACAAAAAGTTGTACACAGAAAAAAAATAAACATTATTGTAAAAACACTAGCTTCTTCACTTCGTTCAGAATCTAAAAATATATCAAGTAATTGTTAAATTTGATTTTAGCTTTTTTTTATTTATTAATTTCTAAAGAAATCGCAGATTTACCTATACTTAGTCTGATAAAATAATTGATTACCTACTTATACAAAGTATTTAAATTTGTTCGTCACATTTTTTTTAATAGGTATATATTATCAAGAAATAAATTATATTAAATAATATTTTATTCATTTTATAATTCGTTAAAACTGTTTAAACAAAAAAATAATAATAATAATAATAATAATAATTAGGGACCGGATTTATATGCAAATGCATATATGAAATGGAATAACCTAACCTAACCACAGCAACGTTCACTTTTTAAGTTATTCTTCGACTAAAGTTGAATTCAATTACTATGAACTTCCGAGAATCCAGATATATATATTATTTTCTCGATTTCATGGTAAACTACATTCGATATCGCGTAAATCGACCAATAAGGCCACCACCCTTTCAGCAATTTACTCGTATCCTATTAACCGTCTAGACACGTTTATCTTACTATAATGGGTCGGCTGCATTCGTTCGAAAGCGGTCCGAGGGACAATTAATAAACTAAACTCTTGTGCTCACGCGCCTTCATGAATATTAGTCGTTAACACGGTGCAGCACAATTACGTAGTTTATCGAAGACTCCGCGCGGCAGAACGTTTCAGCGCACTCGTGACCAGCGGTGCAACCAACCCCCATGAAACATATTTATGGAAATTTTATTCAATGAGTATCGGAAAAAAAGAAATCCTTTTAACTATATAATTATTAATAATCTCTATTAATTCAAAAATAGATCGTGGTTAGAAAATAAAAATAATATTTAAACATTGCTCACTATTTTATGAAATATTCAACATTAGGTTATCAATAAGAGTTAGGATATCCATTACAAATTATTATAATTGGTAATAATTTATTATGATGTAGTAGAAATCATGAAACAACATATCTATTCAAAACAATAATAATTATTGTTGTTAGGTTAGGTTAGATTATGCTGAAAAATCTTTTTTAATTTTTAGAGAAACTCAAAACATGCTTTAAAATATGATTGTCGAATATGCGATGCGAAATGCTATTTATCTACTACGAATAACGTTATAAAGAAAAGGCAGTTAGATTTTGCTACACGAATTCACTATTCAATGAATTCTTTTGATATGACCATTAACATTGTTATAATTTTATACTTAAATACTTAAATAATTATAGTAGAAATTTTGGAGGTGGACACCCCCTTTAAAAATTCCTAGTTACCCCACTGCTCGTAACCCAGAGTACAAATAATTTATCCCCCATCGCCACCAAACGTTTAAATCGAATAATGAATAATTCTTTGGATCAGAAACGAATAACGAAGGAAAAAGAATCAGATGAGATTAATAATTTTAACGTCACGACGTTTACGGTACGGTATTGGCGTATTCTATAACAGTAATTATCATATCACGTTAAAATGAGAAATATGTTATTTTAACACTAATTAGTAATTACGAAGTCGTTATGAATAATTATAGCTGTACAGTTAATTACACCAATTCCGGACGATATTTCGATGACGAATAAATAATTCAATACAACGCGCGTAAGTATCTACTAGTAGATATCAATTTTTAATTTTTTTTTTTCTGAACGAGATATTATAAAAGTAAAGTGTGAATTCAGTTTTTGGGGAGGAATACTCACAAAACAATATCGAGCTCATCTCGCGGACGCGATGCAATGATCGTGATTACGACGTAATCACGTAGACGGGAACACGGCGTTACGAGTATGCAAACGCGTATCGTGGTCGCGTAGAAGCTCTGAACACCGTATAAACGTGATTTGCCATCGTGTGTACACGTGATTACGGGTACAAAATCAAAATGAAAACTCGAGTGAAAACTGAGTCAATAATGAGTACAACTCGTGTAGAAAATGTTCGAAATGTGCAGCAGCCATCGCCAGCTGACAGGATGAAACACCATTTCGTTTACCTGCCGTTGGACGTTTCTACAGAGAGGCCAGAAGCAGAGAATTTCAAGAATGTTTGTTAATTTCAACAAACCGGTAAATTATGGAATTGATTTTAAATAGAAATGGATAAGTCCAAAATCTACTGTAAGTATATCTATATAGATTCCAGGTTTATCGGTTTCAGTTAAGATTCAAAGATTCTAGAGGTGAAATAGTTTTAAAGATAACAAAAAAAAAAAAAAAAAATCGGTTTAAAAATTGTATTTCCAAATAAAATAGTTTCAAATGTTTATTATTCAAAGAATTTCCAGCGTCCCCTCCAGAGTCTACCGGTATGTGTATTACGAATTTTCGTTGGCCCGTGTGCGCTTTCTAAAGGGTTTTTAATTTCTATGGAGGGGTTATAATTAAAATTTCCACCCCTTCCTTTTCGTATTATTTCTTTTGATTCTACTTAATGCACGAGCCTAGTGGCGCGTTTAATATTTACGCACCCCGGGTCAAAATAATTTTTCTGCACCCCTTTCCCTAACATTCACGAAACAAATCATGAATCAGCTGTTATAACACACACACAACACGTATTATATATATTATACAATTACGTTACCCTAAAATCCTGAAAGGGTAGTGCTTTCAAATAAATAAATATTCCTTTCTTTAAAAAAAATGGAATCATTAATTTGAATTATATTTTATAGATACTTATTATATACAAAATATGATTTATACTACGAAATAATAATATTATATATAATATATAAATATACATATATATATATATATGTCACCCAGGCGCGGATCCAGTGGGAGGAGGGGCGGTGGCCTCCCCGTTGGCCGTATCAAAATGTATTACTTAAATTTAATATTTTGTGTTATCCTATGTAAATGTATTGTTATATTATTCAGTCACAAATCGTTGCATTTTATTTTAATAACCCACATTTATAAATTGTTAACAATATTATGACCGACTGACTGCAGATGACGACCGTCGACTGCCAGGCGCCATGTGCCGCGGCGGCTGAGCGGTTCATAGGGTTATGTCCTAAAAATATCAAAAAATATTTTCTGTGTTTGACTGCCTAGTTAGACTATTATTTATTAACTATAATTATATCATATTGGGATGATAAATACCTTAACTAATGCAACTCATCTAAATCATCATATTCAGGTGAATTTATTTTGACATTAATAAATGTTTCAGAAATGTTTACCGTAACATCTCCAATTAATCCAAAAGCCAGGATAAATTTTCAGCTACAATAATAATTAAAAATGTAATTTGTATTTTGAAAAATAAACGAGAAGATAGTTATTATAACTGTTTTAACAAAATATTTAAAACCGCTGAAAGTCAGGCAATCAACTTGAGAATATCAGGAGGAATTGACAAACCAAGGTTATCTAAAATAATGAAAAACAGGTAAAATCCTCAAACTGCATACTCTGCTGTATAGACTCTTATGTATAGATCGAGTGGAGCGAAGCAGTGGTGCTGAGGAGTAATAAAAAATATTAAATTGATTATTTAAAAAGTGATTACAACAGTATCTGTCGTGTTCAATCGTAAAAAAAAAAATAATAATTAACAATATTAACACAAAAAAAAAAAAAAAAATCGATGAATTAATAATTGTTGGCAAAAAATTTGACATCCCCTCCCCCAAAAAAATGTTCCACCCTGGGCGATTGTCCTCCCTTCTCTAAACACCGCCGACCTGATCTAACCCCGATTCCACACCGGGGATGCGCGTCAAGTGTTCCGAATAATTTCCGGAGCGATTCCGACAACCGTCCGTGGGCAGTAAATACGAGAGACTGCATGGTCCTAGGGCTTGGAGGGAGGGTTAAGGAAGCGCACCGCTGCTCCTGGAATCATTATTATTGAACGCGCGCATTAATTTCGTGTGTACACGCGGTAGTGGCAAAATAACGTGGGGCACTTCCGAATAATAATAATAATAATAATAATTACGGAGGAGTGCAGCAGGACACTTGCGTTACGATCCGTCCTGCCCCATCCGTCCCGGACACTAAAACGTAATCCCGGCGAGAGCAAAAATGCCGGCGGGTACGCGGGAAACGAAACTCGTCAACACGATTATTATAACCTAACATTTTTCATCGCGCTGACAGGTTCATCGCACCCCCGCGCGCGCGCTCGATAAAATATTATATTATTACACGGAAGATCATCATCATTTTTTCCCCTCGCTCGGACCGTCGCATCGTACACCCTCAGTGGCGCGACCAAGAGGGGTGTGTTTTGGGTGTCTGGACACACCCCTTGAATCATATTTATGGAAATTTTATTCGATGAGCATCGGAAAAAAATAAATCCTTTTAATTATACAATTATTATAAACCCCTATTAAATCAGAAATATATCATGGTTAGAAAATAAAAATAATATTTAAACATTGTTCGCTATTTTATGAAATATTTAACATTAGGTTATCAATAAGAGTTAAGATATCCGTTACAAATTATAATTGGTAATAATTTATCATGTTGTAGTAGAAATCAAGAAACAAGATATTTATTCAAAACAATAATTATTGTTGTTAGGTTAGGTTATGCTGAAAAATCCTTTTTAATTTTTAGAGAAATTTTAAAACATGCTTTGAAATATTGTCGAATATGCGATGCAAAATTTTATATTTTATCTACTACGAATAACGTTATAAAAATGTTAACTCAAGCGAAAAGGCAGTTAGATTTTACCACACGAATTTCTATTCAATGAATTCTTGTAAAATGTCCATTAACATTGATATAATTTTATACTTAAAAATAATTATAGCAGAAATTTTGGAGGTGAACACCCCCCTTGGAAAATTCCTAGTTGCGCCACTGTACACCCTCTTACTGGCCCAGCGACCACGTTGTGGCGTCACATTCGTCACAACGCACGCGCACACCGTAGCGATACATATTATTATTATTAGAGCTAGGGACTTAAAGCTCTAAAAAACCTTAATATATGCATGCATTTATGCTCTAAAAATGTATCAAATATGTTATAAAGTTAACGAAATATGCTCTAAAAATATTATGCAAAAATGCTAAAATAATCTCTTGTAAAAAATTAATTTTACTGTAAAATCTCAAAATATTTAAAAATTGTATTGTATTATGTAATATAAAACTTATTATTAATTCTTTTTCTATTATTTATGAGATTTCTTTTTTTTTTTTCAGAGAAAAATTTTCCGAAATCAAGAAAACTCAAATTAAATATTGAAAAAGATGTGAAATATGCAAATAAAATTCAAAAATAACCGAAATATGCACTTATAAACAGAAAAAAGAGCTAAATATGCATAAAATACGCCAATTAAAGAGAACTCCTGGTGTTATGAAACGCATATATTTTTCTATATTCCTTAGCTATGATGTTTTCAATGATTTTTGAAAAACGTGCCAACTCCTATTGGTCCCTAGCCGTAATATTATAATCGTCTGTGCACGTGGATCGTCCGCCGCGGCGCGGCGTACAACAACGGATCATACAATATTATTATTATATAAACCTAGCGCGGAAATTCCGTGATACGCAGGGGGTGAATTTTAAGGGTCGAATCTGGCGCGCGAGCACGGAAATTCGGGGAACGCACGACCCCCCGCGTAATAGTTATTAATGGATTTCGTCTCTCGCACGGGAATTCCGGTTGCACGAAACGAAAATATAAACAACAATACTTAAACGCGGGGGGGAGGGGGCGCCCCCCCCGCCTCGCCACGGTTAACGCGGCGGATATTAACTACTGTGCTGCACAATACGCGAGCACAGCGCGATATTACATACAATGTCGTCGTCGTAAACGTGCGCGCGTATAATTTTATAATATAATAATATTATGTAATATTATTATATTGTTAAATATATATATATTTAACCGAGGCGGTAATCGCGTGCGCGCGCCGACCGGCCGGCGCGTTTTTCCGAATGGTTTTCCGCGAACGACACTTAACGAGAAAACAAAACAACACTCCTCCGTCGTCGTCGTCGTCGTCGTCGTCCGCGGAACACAGGAGAAATTGATTGCAATAACACGCATAGGATAACTAAAAATATATAATCCTTCCACCCCCCTCCCCCCCTCTGTCCACCCCTAACGCGGCGTTATTACGATGGTTTTTTATTATGATTTTAAACGTTCGATATAATCTCGTAGTATACACGTACGTATAATCGCGGATCGCTAAAAACGCGCGCGTAACGGTCGAACGTGAGTGATAAAAACCGGGGGACGTGACGGCGCGGCGGCGGGGTAGTACAGCGTGTACGAGAAATACTCGGTCCCGCGCACGCGGCTTCGCGTTGCGTTTCTCGGAATATTCGGGGCCGGGTTATCGGCCTGCCGGTTATTGTTGTTTTAAACGGCGACGGAGGCCCGCGCGCACGCGCACACCGTCATTCGTATAATAATATTAAATATATTATGTCGTCGAGGGTCGTGCGCGCGAGTTTCCCCGAAATGCACTTTGGAAAAAACCGGGAGCGCGCGCCCTTTACGACTGATAATATAATAGTATTTTGTGCACTTTGCACATACACACACACCCCGTAGACCGTCGTCTATATAATATATATATATATATATAGTCAGTAATAATATAAAGGCAGTGAGTTACGACTGACGTGTAAACATTAAACGCAGTGTTGTTATGGTCGTTAAGTCACGGTTAGCAGCAGCTGTGTAGTGTAACGAGGTCACTGGTCCGAGAATAATAAGAATCTCTTGGGGGTCATCGAATGATGGTGGCATCGAATCTGTTGCCAACCAACAAATTTCCAAAAATATTGATATGTATGAGTAATTATTTTTTTCATCCGAACGACGTATGTTTTTGCGGATAAAAGTCAAGACAGGTCCCCCGGGAAATTTCGGGTAGGGGAGCGTAGGTCGTAGTTCAACTGGTGTTTGTTGGTCGACTCCGCTTCGCTCCGCAAATCGAAAATATCCCTCGACTCGCTGTGTGACGTGGGGACATTTTAGAAAAAACGCAAAAAAAATCGGGTGACGGTAGACAAAATCGAACCTGAGACATTTGGTTTTGGGTACACACGCATACCCTCCCAATTGACCTAATAAAACAGACGAAAACGATTTTCGGTGGCAACGGTTGGTAGAACATTTTCGATTTGGGTCTCTGGTATTATCATATCTTGGATTTTTATCAATTTTCGGACAAGTGCGTACCTCCCGTTTTACACCGTGGCACTCCAAAAACTCACCCGGCAAACAACCACACGACATAAAACCCCACGTGATAACGACAAAAGGTCTTTTGATAAAAAACACCATCATCATAATTCGACCATATGCCATCTGACATAAAACCATCGTATCATACTACCAATCGAAAATTTGTGTACGAAAATCGTCAAAAAGCCACTCGACAAAATAACTACTCGTTAGTTATAAAAAAAAATGTCATTCGACAAAACGCCATCATCATAATCAATCACGTCACACAGCAAGTCCATCATTATCAAGCTGTAATGTCCCCACGATGCACAGCAAGTCGAGGAATGTTTTTGATTTGCGGAGCGAAGCGAGTCGTGCCCGGGTTCACGGTTGGCGTTAAGAAAAAAATTACCAAGTCCTCCTTACGCGAGTGCTGTTAACACTATACAAAGATGTTCTCATTACAATACGATTGTCGTATAAAAATTTACGGTTGGTATAAATGTAGTACGATGGTTTTATGTCGGCTGGCATTTTATCGGATTATGATAATGGTGTTTTGGCGAATGCGAAATGGCCTAATGTCGTTATTCCGTGGCTTTGTTGAGGTGTCACCCATTACACGAAAACGCATTGCGTTACACGTGCAACTCCAAGCCGCAATGCGTTTTTGTGTAGTGCACTACTATGCCGAGATACGTGTAATTGGAGTAAGCTTGAAAAATAGCAACTCTTAATTTTCAATCATTGCCGAATTATCAGTGTGAATATTAACATCAAAAAGTTCGTTTGTTCGTTCAGAAAAAAAATAAGTAATTTTTGTAAAACTTTCAAGAAAAATCGCTCTCAACTTTGACCTCATCATCTGTGATTCACGTATCCCCACGGCACAAAATTAATAACCTCTTTTTTTGTTGTTACTGAAATTTTTACGTTTTAAATTTTTAAGTTCACGGAGATATAGGTTAGAAGAGGCATAGGTCATAATTTCAATACCAAAAAAAAAAATAATAATAAGAGGCCATCAAAAAACTGTTTTTAAATAAATCAAATTCTATTTTTCTGACATCGTACCCTTTTCGTTTCGCGTAGCCCTTGTGATATCAACTCACGCACCCCTAGCTAGGTCGGGAAACGTTATTTTACAGTACAAACACGGGGTTGGTTGATGCGCGTGTGTGGTGTCGTGAAGAATGTCGTGGCGTTCGTGGCTGCAGAGTGAGGAGCGTGTGCAGAGAGCTGGCCGGCGATTTCGTGTTCGACGATTATATACGCGACCTGATGACGGGACGGCGAGCAACAACGCATAGGGGGAAGGGAGTTTTCGGTGGAGATAATAAAATACGTTTGTGTGGCGGCGGCGGTTACTCGTATATCCTTATGCCATGTCGTACGCAATAATAAAAAAAAAAAAAAAGAAAAAAGAAACCCTATCCAGGACGTTATAATACAGTTAACAGTGCGTGTATGTGTGTACGTGCGGATTTTTCTGTGTGTGTGTGTGTGCGTGTACGCTCTCGAGTCCGTTCACACGAAACAAAGTCGGTCGCCGCCGCGGGTGGAGGTGGTCAAAAGTCTACGGCGGCGTACATATAATATTATAACGGTCTGTACCGAGAGACCGCGAACGTTATATATTTTATTACAGACTCGCCGTATAACTCGTATAACACTCTCGTTCCCCTCCTTCGCACACAACTACAACGACGTCCATTGTGTGTGTGTGTACATGTACGCGCCAGTGGAAGTCGCCTCTGCTGTGTGTGGACGGACCGTCACGCGGCATCGTTTTAATTGATTCCGGGGAACTAATATAACGAGCGGGAACGCAGCAATCTCTCTCCTCCCCACCAATCAACCCCCCCCCCTCGCCAGCGGACGGCAAATGTCGCGACTGCCAAAAAATCCGGCCTATACGGACGACGGTAATAAAAATGTGTGTCCGTTCACTATTGTCACATTAATAATGCGCACGCCCGTTTTTATTATTATTCGTTCGTCACTTTCTCGTACCGGAGACGACGACGGATGCGCGAATGTTGAGCGGATTTGCGACTTTTCGGAACTTCTAAATAAATCACGGTATAGATGCGCAGCGTCGTTACTCGATCTTTTTTCATTCCCTTATTTCCTTGACCTCTAAACACTACTTCACGGACCCTCAAATGTTAACCCTAAATGTTCACTATATTTTACTTTACTTTACTTTACTTTTTTCTCTAATATATAAAGGAAAACAAATAAAACGAGAAAAAACAATTTAGAAAAATGTCCAGTACCTACTTTTTTTCACATTTTCAAAATTTTCTTACGTCAAAATATTTCTCATATTATTATCTATCTATGTTTAAATTTTTATAAAATTCGGATCAAAAAATTATGGTTTTCGAGTTTTTTTGTAATATTTTGGATAGTTTTTTCCGAAAAAAAAAAAAAAAATTGAAGAATAGAGAAATTAAAAAATGACCTCTTTAAAATCTTTAACCAACTAAAGGCAAATCTGATTTCAAAAAGTTACTGATCGAAACTTTTGGCCAAGTAGATCTATACGAAAAAGTGTAAACAGAAAAAAAAAAGAAGAAAAAACATCATCGTAAAAACACTAGCTTCTTAATTTTATTCAGAATCTAAAATTCAAGAAAAAAATATATTATTATTATATCATAAAGGTTGCATAAAACGAATATAAATGTTTCAAAATACAACTATTAGTCGGTCAGCTTGACAATCTTTTTATATGAATATAGTACACATAAATAAACCAATAATGGTAAGATATGCTATCTGTATTATTTGAAATATTTAAGTGTATATATTTACTAATTATATCATATGTATTTTACATTTTTTCTAATAGATTAGAGGAAAATAAGAACAACGAATTGTGACTACTAAAACTTTTGACTTGAAAATAGCCTGATGAAACAATTATTTAAATAAAGGGTATTGTTTTATCAACGAAGATATTAAATCATAATGACGTAATATAATACGAGTATGAAATGGAAAAGTATAAGGCAGAGACAAATAATTAATAAAGCCCCGGGGATCTATTCAAATTTAAATTTTTGATTTCAGTATTTAGAAAAATGCCTTTTATATATTATAAACTGAATTAGCTTGATTTTTGCAAATTCTCCTCATAAGTTATACACTGTGATATGCCGGATCAATTTCAGATAATAAATTTGTATATTCGCTCTAATAACCTTGATAGTTTTCAAATATCAACCACCCTCCAAAAGTCCTGAATCATTAACTAATGCCTCGACACGGACAATAATTGTCTGAACACCACTGTATAATCGGACATATTTTATAGAATATTATATTTTTTCTAGACACCATGTCCCCTAACATTTACTAGTGGAACACCTTGATCACTTTTTGGCAACTAATATAAAACAATATTATTAATTAACTTTAACTGAGGCTTACAGGATTTTACGCACGTGTTTCGTACGCGTGTGCCGGCAATATTACGCTCGACCGTTCATTCTTTCTATGTATATTATGACCGTTGTGTACTGATTTAAATTAAACCGACAATAAACGTTTAACTGTATAATTGAGGAGGAAGCACATGAGCTTGTTAACTAATGGACTGTACGTATTCCTCTGCAGACTTACAATAATAAATTGTTAGTCTCAAAGTAAAACCGTGATAAATCACACGCAATAGGAAATAATCCTTTTTTCTACTTTATCCGATGCAATTTTAACCGTAACTGTCGTTTTCATCGTAAACACTAAATTATATCTCGTTGTGTGCAATTTCAACAATTTTTTTTTTATTATTATTTATCTTTTTCTCATCGACAAGTATGATGCATTTTATCGAAAAACTTAAACAAAAATGATTTATGTATAAAGCTAAAAATAATTCATTGTTTTTAAATTTCCAAACAAAGTCGACACTTATTATACTTTTTTTCTTTTGTAACTCAATTGTTTTTCTTAGTTATATAATAATATAGTTTTTAAATACTAAAAATTATAAAAATAAATTTCATTTCTACATCATTATTTATATTTGTTTTTAACATGAACGGTTAATAGTAGACTATATTCTTTGAATTTTTTTTTTTTTTTTATTATTTGCAACGAACTGTTTGCGTAAATAATTGAACTCAGTGATTCTAGTAAATTACACATTATAGTATGTATATAAAAAAAAAAAACATTGATTGTATTGTTACAAAAATTGTGTAAAATTAACAAAAATATGGACGCTTCTTAATATTTGTAAGCAAACGAATATATGTTTTGCTTGTTAATAATAATTATTATATCAACATAATTTGATTTGTACAAAGTCTTTAATTTATTAGACTTATATTTACTTATTTCATGCGTTAATAAATCATAGTTTTTTATGTTATGTCAAGTGTAAAATAGTATTTTAATTTTTCCACAAAAAAAAAAAAAAAAATGTATAGTATAATAAATAAATGTTATATTAATGTATTATACATGCACAGGCGTCTAATGTTTTTTTAAATCGGTGTTAAGACATGAACTTTCACTAATGTGTTAAATTTAAGCTTTTCCGAGACAACATATACACGAACCAAGTGTGTAAATCCTTTTCATATAAATGGAGATTAAACAACATTTTTTCAAGGACGATAAACTTTTTTAATTCACATCGTATATTATATTTAAATTGCGATGAAAGTTTATTTTTTTAATTTAGTCCGAGAGTGCTTAGAGCCACGATTATTATTAATGCACGGCTGTGTATGATTTTACTTGACCACTATCGACTTGTAAACAGCATGCAGACATGCACACACTCGAATAATGTGTACATATATATATTATTATATATGAACATAACTTTGTGTACATACTTATATACACTGATGGAGTTCGAATGAGCCCGAGGTAAAAACGATAAATCAAAATAGTAGATGGATTTCGTTTTTTTTTTTTTTTTTTAAATTAAAGTGTTGGTGTTAAGAAGAAGGGTTTATCTATACATCAAACCGCCGTGTACACGAACGCGCGGTATAACTGCAGCAATGTATGTAGGCGATAATCGTTAGAAAAATATGTCCCAAACTGCAGCAGAATGTTTCGGTGTGTCTGTTCGGCGAAATCGTTGAGTTTTCGCCCTCATCACGGAGAAATTATAAACTCGGGGTCGGGGGGGGGGGGAAGTGAGAGTTTGGCTATAATCTTTTTTTTTTTTTTTTTGACGAATTTCTCATAAATATTTAAGCATTTTCGTTTCGCAATCCTAGAGTTGACCCACTTCTTTCGGAATAGTGTTTATTTATTATCAGCTGTGATGTATATAATACTTGTCAGAATTTCGAATCCCGGCAGAGACATGCTTCTTAGCTAGACTAACATTTGATATTCCCAATACTATTTTATTACAAATTAATGTTAAAATCAAATTATTGTCCCCTCACCAAATTATTATTATTATTTTTTTTTTAGTTTCTGATGTATTTTTCAATGCTAAAGCCATTGGTGCTATAAGAATTAATCGGACTAACTTAATTTCGAGATTATAACGATTTTAAGTAAATCATTTTATGCATACGAGATACGACTGTAAGAGCTATCTGGGTCGTACTGGATTCGAATCCGAGTCCTCCATATGCATTTTTCACACTTTTTTAATTTATATTTAATGTTCCTTCGCCCTCACGAATTGTAGTCATATTTTTAACTATATTAAGTATATGAAATTAACGATTATCAAACCGAAATGTCCCCACGTTGCACATCAAGTCAAAAGATATTTATTGATCTGCGAAACAAGTTATGCCCTTGATCACGGTCGGTATAATGTATAATTATTAATCTAACTATCGTCGGAATTACAATAAAAGCTCTAGACCTGTAGGCCAATACGTCTTTTGCAAGGCAAGTCGAGGGATCTTTTCGATTGGTGAGTGGAGCGATTTGTGCTCTTGATCATGGTCGGTAGTGTATATAGCCAACCGATCACTGGTAGAATTAGAATATAAAAATGTAGAGGGAAGCTGTTTTTTTCATTTGTTTGATTTAGCCCCACAAATAATACTTAGCTTTTTGATTAATATGATAACTATTTTTAGCGCTTATATTCAAATGATATAATAGATAATTGAGTATTGCCCAAAATGTACCCACTTTAAACTAATGTTTTGAAAAGGATGTATTATTAACTTTATAATTTGTTTAATAATAATGTCCAAAAAAAATTTTTAAATAGTTTTGTAAAAAGGACCAAAATATGCACGTTAAAAAAAAATATCAAAAATCGTGAAAGGGCCAATAAAGTACATTTGTTCCGTTGACGGCGTATGTGTGGTGTGTATTGTGGCCTGGTCCTCCTCTCCAAAAACCAATACGCACACACGCATGCACACACATACAAATACACATTATATTATAATTATACATATAACTGTCCTCACTCAGCTTTCACTCATCGTGATCCTCACAGGGACATTATCTAGTTTCCCGAACACACACTCGGCCTATTGCAGTTGCTCACGAAGACTTACAATAATAAGCAACGTCTATACGACCCGGCGGCGATTGTTGTTTACGTGTCTTGTAAAATCAACGGCGGCGGCGACATCGGTGGCAGTAGCGGTGGTTACGGCGACGACGACGACGACGACGACGACGACGCGTCGCCGGCAATCGATGAGAATATCGTAGTAGTGGCTGGGAAAAATGACATTGAAAGCTGCATTTTCCGAAAAAGTTTATAAGGTCCTCTTCTATACGGGGCGACCGCCGCTGCCACCGCCGTTATCTGACGTTGTACATCAAATAAAATGTTCCTCTTAGTTTTCGGTTATTTTATTTGTTTTTTTTTTTTCTCAAACTCGAAATGGATAACTTTTATTTTATAAGTTCCGCTATTTGATACGTTACAGTTGTCATGGTTACACACTCGGTGAATAGCAATGAAAAAAAAAAAAAAAAAAAAAAAAAACTGAAACTTAATATTCGGAAAAACAAAACTATATCTCTACACATATAATAATAATGTGTATGTTTGTACGCTAGTGTATGCGTAGGTGTATGTGTGTGTGTGTGTGTGTGTGTACGTGTAGTATATTATATATATATATATATAAATTCATCCAACAAGGAATTTTCTCGACAATCGGCGACGGGTTAATGTGTTACGAGTAAATCGATTGAACAGCTGTACAAGCACATTGGATAACACAATTCCCGTTTAAAACCCGTTGTTAATTTTCAATAATACGTTTGTTATTTAACGCGCTTTATTGTCTATGTATAAAATTACTCCGCGTACACGGGTTTGATGGAAAAGTCTCGTCGTAATATTATTATAGCCCTTGTGATTCAGTGGACTGTCTACTCGTAAATTTGTCGTACCACGTGTTTTACTTTTTATTTTATTATTTATTTTTTTAATCAATTCGGGTTTCTTAAATTTCAATAGCTAATGATGAAAAAGAAAATTGTTTCTAAAAAATATCACTCCTGAGTTCCAATATACTTTTGAAATGTATGTAATTTTTTGCTTAGGCTTTAATTGATTTTCGAGTACAATTTTCAAACTTAACGTCTTATTAAAAAATAATAAAACTTGAACAGGAATAATTGTGAATCACTTCATAGTTATAAATTAAAAACAAACTTTTATTTTTTTTTCTATAAAGTAATTATAGTTTTGAATTGTTATGTTAAAAATTATGATATTTTATAAGGAACATACAAAATAGCTGGTGGTTTCTATTTTAATCAAAATCATTATTTTCAAACTGGCCAAAATTCAAGTTATTGTATTATTTTTTTATATAATATTTTTATAGCATACGACAATAATTTTATATGCAAAAGATTTTAACATTGCTATATTTCTTGACACAAGTAAAAACAAAATGTTTAATAGTTTTGTCGTTATGGTGACAGAATAAGAAGTTCAATTTGCATTAGAGCTTCGAAGATTATAATACAACATGCCAGAATTTAAATAAAATATTATTTTAGTTGAATACAAAATATAGATATAATATATAAAAGAGCAATCTTTTTAGTCGACAAAGCATTTGATACTATACATATTTCAATTATATTGATTTGATTTGATTTAATTTGAACTTACACCTTTGCTATATAAATTAATCTCTTAAAGAGGAATAAGGAATATATTATATTTTTGTATAATATAATATATTAATGATCAAAATCTGAATGTTCAAGGTTATTGGATTAGATAGTTAATTACTACAACTTAACCAGGGGGCCACTTGGAAGCAAAACTTAAATTTTTGTTCTGAAAGGCTCTTAATTGACATAACAGCGAAAAAAAATATATTGGCCTTTTTACAATTTGTACCCCAATTAAAAACTAAAATGGCATCTGGACCACATAAAGAATGGTTGTTGGAAATATAAATTAGTATTTTAGATTTATTTATCGCGGTATGTAAGAAAACTATCTTCGAACAATATTTTTACTTAAAATATTTTACTTAATATTTTTATGTACATGCTTATAAGGGTTACACATTAAATATTCCAATTTGATCATATCTTTAGTAATACTGGTACCTACATTGAAAATAGGTATCAAAAAGATAAAACACTCGTTCGAATCACACTATGAAGTAAGTATTAAAAGAAAAATCATATCAATTTACAATAAAACATAGGTAGTCAAAAGTAATTTAAATTTTAAAATATATTATTACGACATTACGTCATAAAACTTAAGAGTTCATTTTACAGGTTTTAAAGTAATCAAAATCCAATAAATTTCTTAGTATTTATTAAAATACATATGTGTTTTTTTTTTAATGCATTAATAAATTCAAAATTCCTATCATAATTATTGTACTAAATATTCAAATGTATAAAAAAAAAAAAAAAATGTAATAACGTGTAAACCTACTTAAATTTTTATTTATAATAAGCTAATTATAATATTGATTATTTTTACAAGTATTTTTGTCATTCAGGCAAGCATTTTTATTAGGTAAAAAAATAATTTAACAGATTCGACCGATTTAATTCTGTATTCCTAAATAATGTTATTAGCAATAACTTATTATATTATATTATGTTTGAATAAAATTATTTCTAAAATTAAAGTGCTAGTTAGTTATCTACAATATAAGATGTGTTCTTTTAATTAAAATACGTGGGTAGTGTATGATATACAATTCAAACAATTTATTCAACGTTAATAAATTATTTATCCAAGAACCTTGCTTACAAAAATTCAATTAGATTTCCTGTTACAAGAAAACAATTCACACATTTAATTAGAATAAATTTTGTGTTATTAACTTTTAATTATAATTAGTCTCTGAGCAAGTCGATAGGAGTCTTATTCACTTTTATTAAAATATAAATATTTAAATAACTTTATATTTATTCACTCAATAGCTAAGTACAATTTTAACTAGTGTTAAAATTTTTATATTTTATAACAGTATCATTCCGATAGAGATAATTAACCATTTAAAGTATAAATATTATTGATTATGAAATAAAACAGTGTAGACTATAATAGTAATTCTACCATTTCCCTATACATTTTTAATAGTTTTAACTTCTAATTATAAGTAGAGGATAATTAGTGGAGGTTTTAATTACTATGCTGTGTGCTGATTTGATTATGCATAAAAGGGTGTATAAAAACTAGGTGTCATTGATAAAAAAAAAAAAATATATAACAAATTAACCATTATAACCATTAAAAGTAAGCGTTCAAATGGAGAGTTTTCAAAATGTATTATTTGGATTACCTTTACATGAAAATAACCAATATCGTATGATATAGTATAAAATCAAAAGTATACAAAGAAAACGTTTTCGTCTCCTAAATATTGCAGCAGTAGGCGAGAATACGAAGTGCGAATTGAAAATATATAGAGGTGAGAAATATTGTCGTCTTGTCGAAGTATCATATTTTAATCGATCGGCGATTATGATATTACTCATTAATATTAATATTAGACAAGATGTGAAGGAACTTGCACGTGTTTGTATGACAATACAAAATTATTATATAATAAAACATCGGTTTGGAATTTCTGTTCCTCAGCACTACGCGACTATCTTATTATACCTGACATAATCCCTAACAAGAGGCAAAGGTGGTCATGATAATGAAAAAAGTAAACTTGAGAAAGATAAATGAAATACACAAAAAAAACATTAAATTAGGTTCGATTTGTTATTAACAATAAATTACTAAAAGCATAATATATCCTTTCGTGAATTTTCTCCAAAATTTTACATAACATTTTAAAATTAGTTTTGTCACCAAAACTTGTATTATAATATTGTAAATACAAGGGTTGTACATCAGAAGACGGCGTTACTCCCCAATACTTTACACCAAGCTATACAATTTTGTTCCAATTTAAAAAAAAAATATATATATATATATTTATCATGTTTTTTATATTATGTTATGTATGCAAATATATTTTTATCATAGTTAATTTTCTTTTTTTTCTGGAAACTATTTTTCTAATTAAAAACGGACTTGGATAAGTAGTAAGTCCGTTTTCAGTTTATGTTTTCGGCTGAGAATTTTGTTAGTATAGTGTATTAAAAAGGTAATTTTTCGAAATTCTTAATAGTTTTTCCAATAACTAAGAAAAACTACCGAAAGTTTGAGTAAAAATGGTAAAATATGCCGAAAAATAGAATAACTTGATTTTAGGTGTTTAGTGTCCAAAAATAACATTAATCACGAACTTCAAATTAAACAATTTTGGTCACTATTTGAATAAATATAAAATTTTAAATTTATCATCTGTTTTTTTCCCTCAGAATGTTGAATTCTTCATGATATTATGGATTTAAAATAGTCTAATATATCATGTATGTTTCATTTTCATAATTTTATTTTTCTTCTCTTAGTTGATAATCTTCAACAGTATTAAGAAACAAATAACACACAACGTTGTTATATATATTTACAACCTAGTTTAAAATTATATTTAGCAACAAAATTTTTAAAATATTCCGAAATTAATTGTATGTTCACACTTATTTAATTTATAAAAACCAGTGGCTTGAGGCTTCATTAGTAAAAAAAAAAAAAAAAAAAAAACAATGTTGTTATAGTATCTATTTTATTTGCACCTAATCATTTATATACGTAAGTAGGTACCTATTTAAAGAATAATAAATCTTGATTTTCTCATAAATTTAGCCAAACGATAGAACTTGATTCGGTATTGAGACTAAAATTACAAAACATATTTTGGATCACCTCCGCTTATATTTAGGTTAGATGATATATTGACGGATTACACTGAAAGGACTTAATCACTTCTCCCTATTATAATTATTAAAATCAAAATAAATTCATCGTAAACAAATAATCAACAAAGCAATTAACTTGGTTTTCAGCTACGAATCTTAACTTTTCACCTTTGCGAAATACGCCCGAATGCGCTTTAGAATAAGCCCTGCTGCAGACACGTCGTCGCACGTTATACGCTACGACGGTGGCTGCCGTTTAGTCCTGCAAAGAATATTTTCAAAAACCACCACCTAGATGTGTACACACTGAATAATATACACATGTAGTATGATGAGTGGTGTGTGTGTGTGTGTGTGGAGCGAAAGCGCGTGCGCGTGCGTGCAATGTATGTGTGTGTGTGTGTTATAAAAAGGACGTCGGACAAGTGGCCTAAGTCGTGCGAGTGTGTCTGCAGTGTGCGTGCGTCTGCGAGGTCTCAGACACGATCGATGGCAAGTGGCTCCAGTGAAAATCCCTTTCCGCCGAGTGCCCCGCTTTCCCCGTCGTTCGGTGCTACCGCACCGCACCCGTCCGCGCGCACCACACTCCTCCTCCTCCTCCTCCTCCGACCCTCGCGTGTGCAAAACATTTTCATTCCAATCGCTTATCTTTCCCGCCTTTCTGTGCTCAACGACGGGGCCGACCCCCCCCCCTTCCCACAAAACTCCCGCGTGGCTTCTTGTCTCACGCTCATATTATTATTATTATTATTATTATCGTTTCGTCCTTCTCTCGTGTAAACATCCTATCTCGAATTCTGTGTCAAAAAATAATAATAATAAAAGTTTCTATTAAATACATATATATATATATATGTATATTTTTTTCAGTCAGTTGGTGGCTCCTATTACCAAACAAATTTTGTAACGAGTGGCACAGACCTCTAGTTTACTACGATTTAATCTACTGTGGTCAATTTTGTGGGTCCGATCGTCACTGTCAACACTCTCAACAGTCACACCTGCACGGGTCATTTATTATTTTTCAAATACACAACACGCCACGTCCACTGACTGTTCGGCCACTTCGACAGCGATAAATAACATATCTACGATAATTACATATAATGGTACATAAAATAATAATAATTAGGTATACTAACAACTATTTACCGTGCACTCGTATTATATGCGCGTGGTATTGTGCTTTTCACAATGCGACCCTGAAAGTGAGTGCACGTCATCATTAATAACAACACTTTAGAAAAAAAAAAAAAAAAATTATAGCCTCATTACATTAGGTTTACGGACTTAAAAACGAGTCCGATTTTTTCCCACTGGTGGTAATCAATTTGGTTTGAATATTATTATACTTGTTTTATGCACACTATAAACCGTCGAGAATATTTTTGTCCGAAATTGTGTGACGAGCGATGGGGCGGCGGCGGTGTGGTGCGAGTAAAGCATAAATATAGGTTTGGCTTATAAAACTAATGTGAATCCATTAAATCGTTTGGGTCCGCGTATTTTATGCGTTCCCCGCCGAGTTAATCAATATACAACATACACGCTATTATATTACGCTCTGGACGTTGTATGAGTATAATATTAAGTTTGTGAGTGCGTGTGTAAGGAGGATCTCATCGGACTCGTCTTCATTATCACCACCGTTGCCTCGCCCTCGTTTATAATATTATCGTCAACTTTCCACGCGTACAACTTTCTAGACACTATTATAATATTATATATATTTCGTTTTGACTGTAAAACATTCGCATCACCCTTTCAATTGTTGTCGACCGAGAGAAATGATACGATATAATATAAAATTATAGTACACATTATTCGAAGCTGTCACTTTTTTCTCTTTATTGCATAATAATACACCGCATCCTTTTTTATTTTTTTTTTTTTTGCGTTGCAGCCGAGACAGTTATAATTAGATTACGTATTTAATGTTTAAAACGTCATTGTGGCGGCGGCGCTTGCAGTCGGCCATAGAAGTCTATGTGTATTCAAATGAGCTATATATACACGCCCCTGCATCGGCCGCATGGGCGGGTGAGCCTGCTGCACGGAGTCGGCGGCAGCAGACCGGTCCGGCGGCGTACATTACTACGTTTTAAATGAGACGTCAACGGCAGTGTCGCTATATACGTACGACCACTAAAACACAACACGAGACCCAACACGATTGTGACGCCATGCCGGCCAGTCATGGCTTTTTTTTCCTCTCTTTCAAAACGATAAATAAACACGATACAACCAAGAAGTCTTTAAAGAAGAAGTAAAAAAAACCGTAATGTTTCCGTCATCTGTCAGTAGTATAATCGACCGAAGACTAAAAGATTAACCAGATTATTTGAATTTTTGATACGACATAATTATTTATAGTCATTAATAGTGCAAACGCAATAATGTATATGTACGCATTTTGTAAAATGCAGCAAAAATAATTGTCTATGACATAATAATAATTGATACATATAACTATGTGGTTAATTTTTTATTTGCGTGTGCAAGAAGTGTATTTCAGTGTAATATTATTACAATGTATACAATTTTAAGTATAAAAAGAAAATTTGTGCGAGTAAATGAAAATTTATGAGAAAATGTATCCTTAAGATAAGACTTTGAATTGAAGTGAAGTATAAACAACATTTTAAAATTAATTTATTCAGATATAATTGAGTAACACGATAGAGAGATAAAAATGTATGATAACATAAAATATCAAGAAGCAATGATATAAAAATCACGAGCATAACTTAATTAATAAATAATTAAATATTTAACAATTACCACAAAAATAATGCATTTACTGCATTTGTTAACGTTAAACCATTTTTTATTGAAAGCAAATGAGCGATGGCATCTCGGCCAAAATGAATCTTTCCCTTTTCGGACAGTGCACTTTTTGACCAATTTTAGACTCTTAAATATAGAATAAGATATTTGTAATTTTAAGATTACCTACATGTTTTATTACAATAATAAAAGTTTTATTATATATGTTACATTATATTATCAATTTAAACAAAAAAATTAAATTAAATTAAAGAAATTTTTTTATATATATAATTTGTAAAGTATGCATTAATGAATTCCATTTGTATAATCTTTCCTTCATCATATTTTATTATATGTTAGCTTTTGTCTGGCAGCCCTGAACTTTTTCATCTTTTGAAAATTAAGGATATCTGCTGCACTTCGCATATTTTTTTACATACGATTCTGTTTGAATTTCATTTAATACATTCAACCAATACACAATTATTGGAGTCCTTCTAAAAAATTGGTTAAAATATAAATGGAAAAACTAGCACGCATTTGTTGTTCAAGTTAAATCATGAAGTATTTATCAAGTATGTATCTATGCAGTATAATTTTAAAACGTTTATTGAATTGGTATTTTAACAGAAATTAATGGTCAAAATGGTTCACAAGTCGAAAATTAATATCACAGAATGGCCGAAAAGTGCACTAGCCGAAAAAGAAAAGGTTAATTTTGGCCGAAAAATGTCCCGCTCTGCCATCTAGCTAGATAACAGTAAATAATCATTAGATACACATTAACTTTAATAACGATGATAAATAACATTTTTAGCTTTCTATAAGAAGTCGGTTAGAAAATAATTCTTCAAAAACTTAAATATTTTAAAAAAGTTCATAAAAACTGAACTGACAGATAATAAGGTTTAAATTGAGATGATAGGTACACATTGAACCAATAAAATCGGTTAGAGTACCTAAATTATTTAAATTATGGGCGAGTGGAATGAAATTAAAATATCATGATTATGGTGAAATATACAAAATATATTACTACTGATAATTGATTTAGTAACTATATGCAAAATCAACTGAATGGTCTCATTTATCGTTTATAAATATTTCAAAATGTACATTATTGAAAAAAAAACCATTTACAAATACCTTTTAACGCATCAATGTATTTATTTAACTGACGATTCAGTATCTACATTTGAAATTGATCTAGCACAAATGCTAGATTGACTTAAAAATAATATTACCCATTAAAGCAATGTTACTAAAGTTAAGAAAACGAGCTCAATTAATTTACACAATAATCTCTGAATTATTTTTTTTTTTAATTATAATTTTAAATTATTTTATTTATTTTTTATCTATTCATAAAAATGTCATCGAAAATAATCTAATTAATTATTTTTACTTTAATTGTAAAAATATCTATCTTCACGTTAAATAATCGAAGTCAAATAAGTTGCGCGCAAAGACGTTAAATTTAAATGCGCATTAAAAAGCGTGCGGCTCACGAGCTGCTGCTACAACAGCAACAACCACCGGCTGACGTGTGATGATTACTATCATTATAATATTGTTACAGTTGCCGTTGTACGAATAGAGAATAATAAAACATAATGGGCTCCACAAAAACGCGTTCGACGTAGACCGCAAACGGCGTAGTAGTAGAAGTAAGGCGCGTGCGAGACGAAAAGAAACCTTAACTTCATACCCGGCCGTTAAAATTCCTCGCGTCACACTACGGCCGCTGTGTGGGCGCCGCCGCCGCCGCTACGATGCTGCCGCCACTGTAGAAAGAGGAGTATCTACGCGCCTTACAATAATATACGTATATATTATATTATATACATATATGTAAGTAGTATACGCACCTTTGGAGTCGCTCACAAACAATATACTTATATTACGGTGGCGTTATTTTATGTACAGTAAAATTATGAAATAATAATAATAATAATAATAAATTGTAATAATATATAAAATGAAAACGGGTTCTTATAATACCGTTTGTGTACTGCAAGCGAGGCTAGACAGACTTATGGAGAATGACTCATTATATGTATATCAAAAAAATGTATATTAATATAAATATATATGTATTACACATACGCACATGTCTATGCTTGACTTCAATTATATTTTTTTTCTCTAAATATGCTGTTTATATATTATATTACGCTCTATATAATTCTCTATGCACATATGATACATGCATATGCAATGACGACGCGTATTATAGTAACATATTAATACTACCACAAATGTATTTTGAATGTCTGCATACGTGTCTGTATAATGAATTGTGCACCAAATGCCATTGCGCGTAGGTTCGACACAGAGTTGTGTATATGTAACTATTGTAAATCTCAGTTTTTTTTTTTTTTATATATATATATAACAACGATGAAGACTTAGTAAAGAAAAATAAAAGATTTTTTTTTTTATTACCAAATACAAATTATTTTTCTTTAAATAGTATTTTATATTTTAAACTGACATTCTGAGCGAAGCGAAAAGATTAAATGATTTCACAAAGATGAATTATTAAATACATACATTTTTTATTTATTTTTTTATTGAAACGCTTTCTTATATGATAATATATTTGGATCAATACGTTAAGTGTATATTTCTGGTGAAGAATGTCATTATTACGGTGTTTTAGAGACGAAATTTTTTGAAATTCTCCAAAAATTTTTTCGAACAAGGAAAAAGTACTGAATATTTGAGTAAAAACGGTAAAATAATATGATTAGAAAATTAAAATGTTCACCTATTATCTATAAAAGTATACAGATAAAAAAAAAAAATGACCGATTTTGGGATAAATTTAAAATTTTGGAAATATAATTGTTTTTTATTATCTAATAAGTTTTTAATTATTGATATTATGGGTTAAAAATTTGTATTACACTCTAAGTTTTAATTGATTAAAAGATTTTTTGAATTTTTATCTACCTACTTTATGTTCGTAAAAATCGACTTGGTAAATAATTTTTTACAAGCGTTTAAAATGTATAATTATTGTTAGTAAAAAAAAAAAAAATAATTGGATAATAATATTACTTATCTGTGCTTTGTTTTACTTTTTAACGTTAATAACCACAGTAATGGAAATTTCGCTTAGAATCGTTTTATTTAAGAAATTTTATTATTTAGATTTATCGTTTCTTTAAAATTTAACACATTCACCAAATCTCACCTAAGGAGTGAAGAATATCCGTAGTGAAATCAATTAGAATTTTCGAGCATTTTTAATGAGCAAAATAATTTGGACAGAAAATATACATAAATCATTAAAAATTCAGCAACTTCCTCATTAGTGTTCAATGTTAATAAAAATCGAAAAGAGTATGTCCCCTTTATTTCCTAATTAAATAACACGTTTTAAATTTATCACAGTTTTGTTCACACAAGTAGTCATGTACACGTATATAGTTGTATTAAACATTAAATAGTTAAAGGAATTAATTGATTCTCAAAGTTACAATAAAATTACAGCTACTCGTACTTCAATGATATGAAAAGTTGAACTGTGCTATTAAGTTTGCGGAATTTAACTAAAAAACTTCTTCGTTTGTTAGGAATTTTAGAAACTATGTTACACAGTTTAGAATAAATTAAAGATTATGTCATTATTTGCTCCAAAAAGTATTTTGTGGTTTTCATTTTATTATTGAGTATTTTTTCAGTTTGTTCTTATTTTAACATTTTGCATTATACTCATAAGTTAAAAAAAAAGCAATATATATATACATAACAAAACTTCTAGTAACAAATTATACAAAACTGGACTTTTGAATTAGATTACATTATTGGAAGTACACAATAATATAACATTATTGGTTATATATTCATAGAATATAAAGCGCATAAGTGCTGGCCGCAATAAAACAGTACTGAACAATAAACCCCATTATTTATGACTCACTATAATATACTTCACTAGAATTACATTTAAGAGTAGTTATCTATTTTGAAAACGAACACCATAAAAATATGTTCAAGACTTTTCTTTTTCCTAACTCGATCAACTGTCACTGTTTCGTGATCTATAATATACTCATAGACGCAACGAGTAATATAAATTATAATCCGTATGAAAAATTCAATATATTTTAATCTTCCACTAGCAGTCTGAATAGGACAGGAAAATATTATACACCCTTAAAAACAAAAAGAAAAAATAACGCGAACCAGGACCAGCCGGGTGGGGAACATTAAATTGATGCTACAAACGAAATATATATATATATATATATACATACACGTGTAATAAACATACACGCATGGCTGGAATACACGTATTTCGATTTATTATTTTGCGCGGTTATACAGTTGGCGGAGAATAAAACGGTCGACCATTATTTATGGACAAACCACTACCATTGCGACGAAAATATAATGTAATTATGTAATAATTATACGGTGTTTATTGAAGTGTATGTTGTACGAGTATAATATGTATTAACTATTACACACATAATTTTAATGAAAAATGTGTAACATCAACACTTCTAACAATGGTTTTCACAAATTGAATAAGATGCTGAATTTTCGGATAATTATAAAACATACACTTTTTGACGACGAATTTTAAAGTGAGAGAAATCTTAACGAATCGTTTCAATAACCGACTTGTAAATCATAAATTCAATATCCAGACTTAAAGATTATGTTCAATATATAAGTATATAGATAAAAGGTTAAATTGGCATACAAGTAACTGAGAAAAATAAATATATATATATATATATATATATACATATATTTTAAATTTTTAGATGAACTGATAATGGCCAAGTTAAAAAAACAATTTTGCGCTGATTTTAAATTATTTTTTATTGTTATTGATATTTTAGTTATAACTATAAGGGCTATCGCCTATTATTATTGTTATAACATAATATCAACAGTTGCTTTGAATAAAATAGGTAATAATAGAGTAATACAAATAAAACTAAAGGTTATAGAAACATCAAACATTATTATAGTGCGCTATGTTAATAATATGATAATTGTAGATAATAATCATAACACTTTACTGCAACAATTTCAATTAATGATAACAGAAAAATAAAGAAGTTACATAAATAATAAAATCAAATCAAGATAAATGTTTTATAAACGTACATCAGTAAAAAAAAAAAAAAGTCATGAGTACAATCTGTATATAAGTTCGAGTTTTAACATTACTCTTCAAATACTGTGTCGCGTTCGTCTTTTTTTCAAAATGCTCACCAGTCAGGTGAAGTTTTTACATTTTTATCAACTCAATAATTTTTCTTTGTCTAAAAGACAAGTTCCTTTTTTTCTGATTTCATCATCGGATAAAATACAACTGTTAATTAACCGTAGAACTTAGGCATTTTCTTCACCGATGATATACGTATCTAATTCGGTTGGCTGGTACTAATGTGTCAAACAGACTTGATGGCGTATAGATATCGCTATCGGTAATCGATAGCTTACATAAAAACGACCGCACGCGAGTAAGTTTAAATGGAGCGGATAAAAAAAACTATGATAAGCAATGAATGGTCTTTAATCTATTAAGGTATATAATGATAAGCATTAATTATGTACCAAATAATGAAAAAAACTGTAATTATAGATTTTGGATAAAATACATTTATTTTAAATATATTTAATACTTAGCATTAAATTTTTTAATTATACCGGAAAATTCCTAAAATGTATTCATTTTTCTCCTTTAATAAAAAAAACCCAATGATGAATTAAAGTTAAGGAGCAGGAAATGTTGATATTTTTACTCCGTTAAATTAATATTGCAATAACTGAATGAAATAATATTCACATAATTATTATATTCATATTATAAAATATGTATTAACGTTATTGAATTATTTTTAAGAAGCAAGGTAGTAACTTTTTGCAACACCCATTTTGTAGCTTTGGAATCTAATAATAATTTTAATACACCGAAAAACCTGTTTTCAAAGAATAGTAAAATTTATTGTATTTATTATACTTACCAACTACGTATTGAGTACCATTAAATTTTTTTATTTCAATAAATTTAAATACTACACTTACTTGTTCATTATTACGTTTATATAAAGTAATTGGATTTAATAAATTAAGTCTTTGATCTTTTAACTCAATTGCTTTTATTGCAGTAAATAATCTCAAACAATTATACTACATAAATGTAACACGAAGTACTCTATGTAGGTATACATTCATTGAAAATCAGTATGTACTGTGTGTAACTGTATTTATATAGTAAATATATTATATTAAATAAGAAATTATTGGTATCCTTACGATTTGTACGTAAACTTTTTAACCACAAATCATACTAAATTATTTATGCTTACAATGTTTTTTCGTGTAGAAATACCGTATTAAAAAATGTATGCGACTGTACCGAAGGTTCGGGGATGAGGTGCCAGAAAAATTTAACACGTCCTTGAATCGTGTACGTCATCGACTACAGAATACACGTCATTGTGATGGCCAGGATAAGGGGTAACCTTTACGTTGTATGCCGAAGGATAGAAACCATATTAAAAGTTTCGCGTTTTCTTTGCACACCTTTCAGAATAATTTCGGTGCCGTGTGTTTACATTGTTACTCGTCGTAGAATTCCGCAAAAGCTCATATATTATATATTATATTCACGTGTATAATAATATAATGAAGGCGGCGGCGGTCGTCCCACGCTTTCCAACGAATCTTTGCGACGAAACGTTTCTATTTTACCAAACGACCGTGTTCATGTTTTATAATATTTATAAAAATCTGATGATTGCACAACGATACAGACTAAAATACCAAAAGCGGGCGTATATTAATTCTCAAAGAGAAATATGGTTCTGCCCAAGCAATGTAAACCAGAATTTTATTATTTTAAAAGCAAAATTTCAATTACAAACTTATTACAAACAGTTAGGATAATAATTTATCTTACTTTTCATTAAAATATTGTATTCTAACTTATATTTTTGGTTAATCATTGTATTTCTAAAAGAATTAAATTATAAATTCATCATGAAATTACAAGAAACCGTATTTAAAATAACTAATATTATTGATAATTATCTTTTTTCATCGTTAAATCGGTAAAAATTGTAAAAATATACTCAAAAATCAGCTGTCCATCATCTTGCGATAACTTTAGATTTGGGTATCGGCTGTTTCGAAAGAGACGTAATCAGTGCTTTTTGTGAAAAATACTAACCGCAAATACAGATTTTATTTAAGATTTCGTTAAAGAAAGTTTTAAAATAATAATGTCGATTGTTTGTTGAAATAAATTGAAAATAATTAGTAATTTCATTAAAAAAAAACATAATAAACTATTTTAAATTTCTTGCAGCATCTCAATACGCATTCGTTAGTAATAAATTTAAATCGGATATATAGGTTACGAGATAACTAATAAAAAATTCTGGTTTACATTGCCCGCAACGGGAATTATGTAATATCCAAATCACCTCGCGTACATCTGCTGCAAGGGTTCGTCGGGCGGCGAGTGATACTCGTCAAATCATATTATATTATACTTTAAAATTCGATTGTCGATTTTTTCGTTCGTCATAGTATTATCCTTAATAAAACACAGAGGGTTTCGCAATGTTCAACGATCTCCGTGATAAAACTACGTATTACGAACGGTTACAACTAGCTTGCGCACATTTTAAAATTTCTCTGTTGAAACCTATTACTCGTTTGCGCACAAATTATTGTAAAAAAAACCACTTGTTTGCGCACAACATATCAGAAAAGGCACCAATCGATTGCGCACAAAATATTATGAAATTAACTTTATTATACTCGTTACCACAATAATATACTACATGTTACTGTCGTCCAAAAGGAATAATATAATATAAAACATCTGAATAGGTATATGAACGATTTAACGATTTAACTCTTTTTAAGGTTTCAAACATGGTTAAAGGTAGGTAAGTGTAATCTTTGTTCGTGTTTTAAAATAACGAGTTTATCTATAATTTAACTCATTATACTCAGATAAACTTTGAATAATTCATAGTTTTAACATATTTGTATTTATTTCTTGTTTTTTTGGTTATTTTATTGTATAAATTATAGTTTTTTTTTTCTGCACTTATTATTGTTTTTATATACATACTGTTTTTTTTCTTTTGTTCTAGATATTTACTTTAGCTGTAAATTTTTTGTAATTTATGTTCATATAGTTAGTTAATTTCTAAAAATTGCCTGTTTAGGCGTATTAAATTAAAATAAATAAATAAATAAACTTTATTAATATTTATTACTCTTCGCTTAACTGTCGTATTGAAATCGCTTTAGTTTCGACTATTCACTCGTATAGTCGAGTATAGCGTGCGTATTATTTTATGGATTACGAAAAAACGAATTCACACCAGAGTGAACTTAAAATATTCGCTGACAGTCCTAAATCTGTATAAGTGGGAAAAGGGAAATGTGTGCGCAAACGAGTTGTAATTTTAGTAAATGTGCGCAAACCAGGTGCACCCATTACGGACACCCGTGGAGAGCGCCGTGTCCGCTATTGAGAGTAATAAAATTAATATAATACACGAACATCACCTCGACTGAATCTTTTTTTTTTTTTTTTTTAGAAAAGCAGTACAATCGTGCACTTGACTGCGAGTCAACTACAACAGGCATGCAGCAAGTACACGCAGCGCGCAATGCTCGGCGGCGGCGTATGGAGACTAAGGAGCCGCCGCAGTAATGTCCCAATTAGTTGTATATAATGTAATATCATATTATTATTATTATTATTATTATTATAATGGTAAAACGAGACCAAAAAATAATAATGGTAATGGTAATAATAATAGTAATAATAATAATAATAATAATAATAATCACATTCATGTGGCGGCAACGGCGTTATAGATTATATTATGCAATAAATACATGGGCGTGAACCAGTATCTATAAATTACCGACATAACGATCTGGATCTCTAGGGTTTCTCTCTACTAATATAATACTACAAACGAGTTCAAAGGAGGCTGCGGCGGCGTATTATAGGTATTTCTGCCCCCTAGCCGTCACCCCCTCCGCGCGCGTGCCGCTGCCGCCACCGCGGCCGGCGGACGACCGTGCGAGAGCAGCGAGCTCGCGCACATTTAAATAAAATCATTTTAAATCAACAGACTGTCAAGATAATAATATATAGTATCTACCGTATCATTATTAATACGATATTATACTCAATGGCAGCCGCGTGCCACCGTTCGTTCCCGCGATCTGTCGCGCGGCGGCGGCGGCGGTGAGCGTGTACACTGTACATACATACACATATTATTATGTTGGTTGTACTAATATTTTAAGTGCATAATTATATTATAATATGTATACAAGAATATAATGTGTCCCAGAAATCTAGTATTACCAAAATGGTATTTCTACGGCAAACTAATATTATAATATTATAATAATAATATTTATAAAATATGTGATTTTTCCCACAGCAATCAGTAGGAAAGTTCCCAGATTAATTACATGTAATTTATTTTGAGAAATTTTTTCGAAATTGCCATACTTTGTGTGTATTTTATTTATTTACATATTCGAATAATGAGAGAAAAAAACAATTACAATGGAAAATTGACAATCGAAACAGGTTTTAATAAAAAAATTATTAAAAACTTTATGCTCTAAATAAGTCAATTTTAATTTAAAAAAAAAAAATACGTTATTTACGAAAAGTATGATGATAAAAAATAAAAAAAAAATAGCTATCTTAAACATATTGCGAACATTTCATTTGCTATAATTTATTTTTTAAATGTTAAAACTCGTGTACTTGCGTTTCGGAAGTAGTTAACTGATTGCTTTGATTTTGGCACTCGTAAATATGTGTGTAGGTTAATAAAATTTATAAATCTTTACAAATAGAAATTGAAAATAAAATAGAATTGAATATAAGCGATATCAGACTAAAAAAAATCACCTCTTTTCTCAAAGAAATTTCCAATAAAATATATTTCAAATAATGATTTTATTCAAATAGATGAAATTAAAAAGATAATATTGAAAATTATTTTTTTCCAAAAGAGAGAAATAGATAAATATTTCTATCTAGATAGAATTACACTGCTATACAGAGAATAAAATCGTATTCCCTAAGTCTGGGGAACATGAGCAAGATGCAGATATGACTGTTTATTAAGCCATGGTTTGTATTTTTGTTTTAACTAAGTCTCAATATTATACTCCGCGTATTATATACAATAAAACAGTTACCCCGTGCAATGAATTAGTCAACAATAAAAATTAATAATTTCAAAAAATATTACAATTAAAACTTAAAACACTGATCACCGAGAGGGTTGTCTCAAATCGTGTGTAAATTTAAACCGGTTATAGACACCACCAGCTACCCCCTCTCATATTCTTTAACAATAATTTTTACAATAAATTAAAATAAATAATAGAGGGATGGACACGGACACACTGATTTCGTTGAGGGAGGATGTAAATAATATAATATACGGTTTTTATTTATATACCCACTCTACCCGCTCTCCTTCCAATAGATTTCGACAATCAAACACCACATTTAAAACGTTATTGCGACCGGGGTCGAACGGGATATAATATTATTATAATAACATCGCGAACGCATAAATATCAACGTTAAACGATTTCGCGGCCAGTTATCCCGGCGGCAACCGACCGTTACACATAATATTTATTATGTCCCCGAACGCGGCCGCCGCCGCCTCGCGTCAATCGCACACCGGCCAACGATCAGAATAAATGTATCGTTACGTTGGCAAGAATAATATGTTTTATGATTTCGGTATGTCATGTGTACGCGCGCCCGCCACCGACCTCCAGTAGTCGCGGGGATCGCGGCGGAGCGGCAAAGTGTGTCCCCGGGCGGCACGGCGGCGGTGGCGGTGGCTGTAGCGTTTTCACTTTGCGCGCGCGCGCGCGCGCGCGTCCGACAAGACTTGTACTCAGTAGGTAACGGTCATTCGCTGACGGCAAATTCTACGGTCGTCAATGGGAACACACCGAAGGGAAATTTATTTTAATTAAAATACATATATTATATTATACTATTATTATACATTTTTTTTTTTACCACGCTGCGGCAATAGTATTACTTATAAAAAACCGCCCTCAGCGTCAACCTCGAATAAACTATTATACATAGAAATACATAATATACCATCGGTATAACACCGGCATGCACCACCCTCACAGGCGCAACTAGGGGGGTGCTTGGGGGTGCTTCAGCACCCCCATACTTTAATTTAGCACCCCCAGTTCAAAAACACCAAAAATTGTAAAATCGCGTGAAATACATAATTTACTTTATTTTACGCAAGTTTTTTAGATACCGAATGAAGTGAAGAAGCTAGTGTTTTTACAATGATGTTTATTTATTTTTTTTATTTTTTTTTTCTGTGTACAACTTTTCGTATAGAAATACTTGTCCAAAAGTTTCGATCAATAACTTTTTGAAACCGGATTTGCCTCTAGATTGTACTTTAAAGAGGTCATTTTTTGAATTTCTCAATACTTCAATTTTTTTTTTGGAAAAAACTACCCAAAATTTGACAAAAACGACTCGGAAACCATAATTTTTTGATCCGAATTTTAGGAAAATTTAAACATAGATAGAAAATCCTATAAAAAAGATTTTGGCGCAAGAAAATTTTGAAAATGTGAAAAAAAATTTTGGACATTTTTCGAAAATTTTTTTTTTCTTATATTATTAACTTCCTTCG
>JAIPRM010002017.1:0-33117 GCA_025469315.1 Stegophylla sp. TES_Ste_2020 | reverse complement strand
AAAACGATTCTGAACGAGGGAAGTTAATAATATAAAAAATAAATGAGAAAAAAAAATTGTTAGAAAAACGATGGTTTCCGAGTGTTTTTTGTCAAATTTTAGGTAGTTTTTTCCAAAAAAAAAAAAAATTGAAGAATTGAGAAATTCAAAAATTGACCTCTTTAAAGTACAATCTAGAGGCAAATCGTGTTTTAAAATGTTATTGATCGAAACTTTTTGACAAGTATTTCTATACGAAAAGTTGTACACAGAAAAAAAAAAAATAAAAATAAACATCATTGTAAAAACACTAGTTTCTTCACTTCATTCAGAATCTAAAATAAACATAATTGTAAAATCATATGCTTCTTCACTTCGTTCAGAATCTAAAAGTAAATGTGTAGAGTGGTAATTACTCGTCATATCTTAATTTTGGGATATTAATAGTAGCATACTGAAAATAAGCCCATTATTTGCGTATTATTTAAAATTAAAATATAGTTTAGTTATGAATTTATTTTTTATTAAAGTACTGAGTAACTACTGTTGGTAACTTATTTCGTTTTAAATTATTTATGGGAGGCGTGAGAAAAAATTAACATTTTTAGGGTAGCTCGAATAAAAGAGTTTTGGGGACCGCTGAATTAACCTAATATATTACGTTATTATTAATACTATTATTATTTTTTTATTTATTATTAACTTTTTCCTTAATAGCTTTTCTAATATCAAAGTGATTTAACTTTAACCAGTTAGAAATACTAATTCTAATTTCTCATCTTTGTCGATTCTATAAATGTGTTAGATAGTCGAGAATTTATCGCTTCCTAATAGTACAAATTTGATGTTGATTTATAATCGGTATTCTAATTTTTGAATTTATTGATAACATCCAAAATCAATAGCTGATTAAAATTTGGAAGAAACAACAACTCTCGATCATAAATAATGAATTGTTCAAAATTATATTATCCAAAATTTTTTCACGTGCCTGCTGAATGGCCCGTGGCCCATATTCGACCTACTCTTTGCTCCTCTTAACGCAGTTATGGGTATAGTTATTCAGTTCAAAGTTTCAAAGTTCAGTTTCGATCATAAACTTTTGGAAATTTGAATTGCCTCTAGTTGGTACTATAGAGAAGTCATTCTTTAAATTTCTCAGTTCTTTGATTTTTTTTTTTTGAAAAAATTACCCAAAATTTGACAAAAATTACTTCAAACCCATCATTTTTTGATCTTAACTTCATGAAAATTTAAACACAGATAGACAATTATTTTAGAAAGATTTTGGCGCAATAAAATTTTGAAAACGTGAAAAAAAAATTTGGACATTTTTTTCTTGTTAATTTTTTTCCCCCTTTATTTATTAGATAAAAATAAAAGTAAAATAAAGGCAAGAAAGCCGGTCATACTTCGCACCACGGTTATTTTTCACTATTTGGGTCAAATACTCTTGGTGAGTGGGTTGGAAATGATGACTATTACTGTTCTTTATATTATTAATTTCTTTCATTCAGAATCGTCTTATTAAAGAAATGATTTATTATTTCTTTCAAATTCCACGAAATCATCAAAAGTATCTGACCCGAAGAGGAAAGAATATCTGTGGTGCGAAGTATGCCATTGCCGGATCTAGGGAGGAGGGGCAAGTGGGTATCATTGCCCTGGGCGCTGTTGGTACTAGGGCACTCTTAAATTTATGAAAAATCAAAAAAACTTAGTTTGGGTGTATTAAAAATGTACAAATGTTCCAATTTTTTTTTTCATTTAAAATGTCTAAACTTGAAAATTAATATAATATTATATATTATTTTATTGAATTTATTTAACTAACTATTTTTGTTTGAAGTAGATAATATCCTTAAGTTCATTAAAAGTTGATAAAAATTATTAATATTATAGAAAAAAAAATTGTGTTAAAACACACCCTCTTCTCCCCAAGGACGGGCCCTCCAGTTCCACATATGAAGTGTACAGTTAAGGGCGCTGCATTTTTACTTGTCCCAGTCGTCAAATGTCCAAGATCCGACACTGTGTCCAGCTTTCTTCTTACATTTACTTTACTTTTTGTTAAATGCATTTTTATAATTTAATTCTTAATGAAATATTAAGTACCTAATGTAAAGTTTTAAATAATGTGATGAGCGAATTTTATTTTATTCACAAAAAGTATTATTTAAATACACAACAGAAAAAAAATTCAAAAATTGAATTATTTTCATAATTTGATAAATTTTGTTTGATTAAACTTCCATCTTATTTTAGATTCGTAGTGTATTGGCTAATGATTGATGCGATATTTATGAATATAATATAGTTTCCATTAATTGATTTAAATTTGTATTTCAAAGTCGTGGAGATAAACAACGTAACTGTTCTTATAGATGTGCATTGTTCCACGAAACGATTGATTTGGAATTGTGTTAATTTTCAATCGTGTCCGCCGGGGAATCATTCTATTTTCCCTGTAACCTTTCTTTAGCCTAATGAAAAATAATATATCGAGTGTCTCGTGCATGTTGTTTGTTATTTTATATTTAATGATTTTCAATATAGTATCATGTGTCTCGCACTACTGCGATTAGTTCGCTAAAATCGTTGTAGGTATACACTGGGTGTTGAAGGCTCAGAATAATCGATAATTATACACGATTTGAATATGTTAATAAGCAGAATCCAGTAATATTTTAAATTAGAGTAGTATTCCTAAGATCGTAATTTATTGAAAAAAAAAAAATGAGGATTTAAAAACAGTGGAAGTCGTGTGACGTATTTAATTTTAAAATAAATACAAAATTAAACGAAATAGCTTCCATTAATGCCTTTGACGATCGCAATTCGCAAATGCTGAATGTTGATTCCACTTGCAAACATGATATGAGGCGTCTAGTTTCAAAACCAGCTAAAAGATAATTATTTCAAAATGGATTTTTTTAAATTTTCTAAATATTCACATTACATCACACAGTTGGTAAAAATATTGAATAACAAACAAGGCTTTAATCGATGTTAAATGAGGACAGAAAATTGTTGTTAATATCAAAACCAGCCATCTAACGATGTTTAATTCAAATCAAGCCATAATTAAACACATGTTTTTATCTACTCTGGTAATAGTACTCAAATTCTTTCAATTTTCATGAAATTAAGTATTATCTATAATTAAGTTCTATTTGGTTATTATTGTTTACTATCAGGTAATTATATACATAAAATTCAAAATGTTTTGTTTTTCTTAAATTTTCCAGGGTTTGTTTCAAAATCATTTATCTCATAAAGTCAATTTCAAAACCAGCCATGATTGAAAAAAAAAATTAAATTGTTGGTTTCAAAAACAGCCATATGCTTAAATTCACAACAAAACTAGACATTTTAAAACTAAAAAATTTATTTAACTCTTGTGATAATATCTTTACAAAATATATTTTCACCTACAATATGTGTACCATTCAAAGCTTTGATTTCATATTAATTATAAAATTATAGACCAAGTATTTTACGTTATTTTCGTTTTTTTTGTTTCTGAAAAATTTCAAAAATTGCTTAAAGCTGGTTTTGAAACTAGACGTCTCAGATGTCATGGTGGATAATTCTATAATAATACTGTATATATCGTATGGATTTTTTTTTTTTTTTTTTTTAATAATTGTAATATAGTCTTGTTTAGAGAGAAGCGACATACTTTGGACCTGATTTTCTCACAGTATACATGATTCAAATAGTATGAGTATAGAAAAATTAGAAGGTATCGAAACTTATTTCATTGATTTTGTTTTAAAGATAAACAAATTTAGTTAGAGATGAGAAAAAATTCGAGATATAATCATTCGACGGTATATGGACCTACTGTAAATAATATTATTATGTGGGTACTGCGCAGTTCGTTAGGAATGAAGGGAAAGATGTAACGCCGTTGTCTTCTGTTTTCTGGATAGGTATCCGATTGCACGTGATCGAATTGCAAAACCTCTCCCGAACAATAAAGGATTATTATAATATTATTCTCCGGCTGTCTTAATTATCGTACGTTTGAGATGGAGTCAGGGGGAGATGAAAAAAGGTAACAAAATATGTATTTGGAAAATTTGTTAGGATGCCCCGTGGCGTCGGCGCTTCGGTTGTCGTCTGCTGAATACTGAATGAGTCCAAATTAACCCGCTCTGTTTTTATCCGCTACCGCTTCAATAATAATAAATTATCGATACAATAATTATAATATTATCTGTGTGCTGTGATTGCCAACAATTTTCGCCAAGAGAATTTCGAAACATCTTTGAAGATTAGGAAAGGATTAAAGAATTGAGCGTTTAAAAAAAATGATTCTGAACGGCTACAATAATAATAGTATTGTCAATTTGGTTAAATTCAACTAATGTTATTTAATAATATTAGGTACTCGATAATAATTGAGTGATTGTATATGTATCAGGTAAAAAATTTCTTTATAAAAGTACTATAAGCAATAAAAATCTAATTTTATAAATTCATAAACCATCAATTGACCTTTAATTAGCATTTTGGTGTTATTATGAGAATATTTCGATTTTAAGCTGTTTATAGATTTCACATTTATTTTTCAAATAATACAATCGAATATAATCCACTATTTTTTTCAGATATTTTGTAATCACCCAATACTATTAATTAGTAACAAAGTAAAGTAATTCATGTCCATTTTTATTCATAGTAAATTGTTTATAGTATTTATTATTTATAGTAAATTTTCCCTACTTTTTATGATTTTTTTCAACCAAAATCGTGTAATATGTTGAATTATTAGCCAGTAAAAAATTTTCTTCCACCAAAATATTTGTGATGTTATTCTTTATCAATGTGCCAAATTTCATAAATATTGGCCCAATCAATTATTTTTTATATGCGTTTACAACTGTCTATGTATGTAATTTAATGTAAAACTAACGGATTCCATCAAATTACAAAATTTGAACGGTTGTAAAATAAAAATTTGACTTATGATTTTCTAGATTTTTTCAGTAACGTTGATAATACATATGAATATAATCGTATTATATGTTCAAGCCTTTCTGAAAACAGTATTGTGACATTAAAATTGTATTAAATAACAATTTACAAAAAACAAGAAATTTTCAATATCTTCGAAGTTCTGTACTGAAAATGTATCAAATATTTTTGAAAATTTTATGATGTACGCGCGTAACTATATCTAGTTATCTATAACTATATCTAGTGTATAACTACTATTACTAGTACTTGGTAAATGTTTCTACTTTCTAGCTCCTTTATTTTAAACTACCATTTGGGTGTGATTCCGGTTCTATAAAGATACTGATTGAAACTTTCGGACAAGCATTTCTATACGAAAAAGTGTTTACAGAAAGAGAGAAAAAATTAAAAAAACATCATTGTAAAATCATAAGCTTCTTCACTTCGTTCAAAATCTAAAAATAATTTTACTGTCAGTTTTTTTTTTTTTTATAAATTAAAACAAAACAATATGAACATTAAAGCATTTCGTGTAATAATTTACAAGTCTGTGGAAACACATCTAAAAATAAGCAAAAGTAGACTTCCGAAAATTATTTTTCAGGTACTCTGAGTGAATTCATATGATCATTCCTCAAGTTCTCACCACAACTCCGAACGAAAATCGTTTTCAAAATTTGACGTTACTCCAGTTTACACCCTCAATTTTCAAAAAAAGTGTATTATCCAATATCCGCTCACTCTAGAATTAGGGGAACGTTTCTTAACTTTCCGCGATATATTTCGAATTGGTTTAAAGTCAAATTTTTATGCATTTCGTTACCGTTTCCGTGAAAATTTCAAACTAAGTATTGGCCAAAAATGATGCAGTTCGTGTAGGGTCGAAGAAACGTACGTATATTTGATTTTAATCTCAGTTCTATATTTTTTCATTTCCATACAAAATTTTCTTTATTTTTACTATTTTTCCTCTCACCAGAATTAATATTCAAGTATAATATTTTCCATCAATACAAACACTACACAATCATGCAACACACGTACACGTATATTAGTGGTGTGCGTAGGGATTGTCTTCAACAGCTCCAAATCAGTATATATATATATATATATATATATATATATATTGGAACGAACCATTAATATTGCGTCTGAAATTAATTATAGTTGAGTACATTATGTAATGGAGTTTCTATGACCTCACTATTCTATTAATTAATATCGGATATACGTCTACGTTGCAGGCGGCGCGGAGCCAAGTCGGAAAAATAGTTGCGGAAATGTTTTGATAATAATATCGCTTTGATATTGACGTGATATTATAGTCATTAGTGTGTGAGGTAGAAATAATAACCGTGCTCCGAGTGGCCGAGGTGTTGACAGGTTCGTTTTCCATTCGAATACAGCGGAATCACGCGCAGAAAATGTGTATTTTTATGTCCGTGAAAAAAATAAATATAAAAAACAAAATGTTTAAACACACCCGCGCGCACGTGCTTGATAATATTCGGTGTCCCGCCGAGTAAAACGTTTTTATAAATATAATATTCGTGACCCGAGCGAAAATTATGCGACCTCTTTTAGATTTAGTGCGATTAAAAAAATGTATATGTTAATACGAATACGAAAAAAAAAAAAAAAAAAAAACCCTCGGACTCTCATCTTTTACACTACACATATTACATTCCAATTTGCGGTCCCTTAATAAAATTTATGCATATCTATATATCACATTCCCTCACTCACTCTGAGACCTTTGTGTCCCCTGTTCAAAAATATTATCAAATAACGATTAAATTAAAACCACAGAATAGCCAACATCGTCACACGATATGATCGACCAAAATGATGGCACTGAATATCGTATAGAATTATACAGTTAATTTTTTTTCTTTTCGAATTAAATTCGATTTTAATGCAGAAAAATATTTTGAGAATTATGTGATAATCCAGTGTTTCACAGAGTATGAGCCGTAAGGGTTATTTAAACTTAAAGTTACATTATTTTTCTATCGCTTATGTAAATCTTCTAATTTTGACCAATAACTCTAACCGCAAATTTACTTTTCATTCCACTGATATATGAATAATGAAGGATCACTATAATATTAAAAAAAAATATATCCATATCTCGTAGTTTCTTATCGTGACGATTACTTAATTGCAATGGAGCATTTCTTATTTAACTGACTAAAATAATAATAAATTATAACAGCTAGTCCAGGCATATTTTATGATGTTATAAATTGGCCTTATTTCAAATAAATTCTTTTACAAATTGTCATTATCAATATAAATTAGTTAACAAAAAATAACAATTAATAAAATTTGCCGCGTTTAAAAATATGCCTCTCTACTTCTCTAGGTTCCAGTTTTCTTATCCTCACACCCAGACTGGTGAACTAAGGTTGATACAAACGATATTTCGTGATTAAATGTTACTATTATTTAAATTAACCGAAGAATAAAATATTTAAAAAAATATATTTATGTATTTCAGTATATGTGAAAATATATTTTTAAATAATTGCATGAAAAGTATAAGTTAAATACACAACGAAACTACAGATTTTTGATTTTAAAAAAGTAATAAAAAACAAAAATAAACTAACAATTATGATATTAACGACCATAGTAATGTCCAATATTTGCAGTTAAAGGGGTTTTTAGTTGCTATGTTTATATAATTAATAAACAGACAGTATTTTTGTCGAAATAGTACTATGACTTGTACATGAATACTAATAATTATGTTTCTCGATGGACAATAATTTAAGAACTCATTTCATAGATGGAAGTTTATTAAAAATTAAAATCATAATGATCATACAGTTTTTGTATGCAGATTAGTATTTTTCTTTGTATGAACATCTATTGATTTTTGAATTGGTAATGATATGACTTGTAGTAGGTATTCAAAAATTTTTGTTTTTATTTATACCGTTTTCTAAATATTGTATATTTTATAGAAAATGATTTTTAGTACACAAATATTTTACAAGACTTGGTTTTATGCAAGCCCATGATAGGGGATTGGGTGGGTTATGATTCACCCCGAGCCCAGAATATTCATGGGTGTCCGGTATGGATCACTACCCCCAATTTTCTTTCCACGACACTGGATTATAAATCACTGTAATACTACATATTTGATTATAACATTATTTGGTTTCAAAACGATTGTTCTGGATTCGCTTGAAACTTTATTTAAAAGACGTATTGATTTTCCGTGGAGATAATTGGGGTTGAACGGGACTTTTGGGGAAACGTGGAAGTTTTTTTTTTTTTTTATGAATACGATTTGTCCAAAATGAGCGCTGGTTTGTTAAGTTTTACGCACACGTTCCAAATGACGATTCGGGGACGTAATTCATTGAAAACATTTCGTTTCAGCACGAAAATCCGTGCAGGGAAATCGGTGCTTTTTGAAAGTTTTGTTGGACGACTGTGCGAACGCAATGGTAAATATTATAAGTAAATACATAAAATATAATTTTTGAACTTTATCGAAAACTATTTGATCACATGACGCCCCGCAGATGATATTATTTCTGTCGCTACGGCGGCGTAGAACACACCACTCCACGGATTTGATACTTTATGTGTCCACATTTAGGCTTTGCCGCCATAATTGCTATGTGAAGAATTTTAAAAGTTTCGTTTTGTGTACCGAAAATAACTTATTATGATACGTCGCGTTATTTGTGAACGCGTGTTCCACGTAAAAGTTTAAAGTTTTTAAAAACATTTTTCATAATAACGCATTTCTAGTAACATGCGTTACCTATATATATATATATAAAGTCTCTCGAATAAAATAATTAAATCTCCTTTTATCATCCGTACATTTCATTGTATGCAGAGAGACTTTAATGATTGTAGAGCGATAAAAAGTTATTTTGACAAAATGAAACAGCACATGTTTATTAATATTTCAAAAGTTATATTTTTATGACGGTTTTAATTTTTCTATACACACATTTTTACCAGTATAAAATGTAAAAATAAAAAAAAAAAAACATTTTTACAAGGCGACCACTGTGTTTTTAACATAATATTCTGATAAATTTGTTTTTCTGATAATTTTGGTAGGTAGTCAAATCATACGTTTTCATATGAAACTTTGGATTTTAGTAAATTAATTTTTAACTTTTAAATAAAAATAACTGGAATATATCTACTTTACAACTAGCTATTTTTGTTCGATTAATTTACACAACTTTAAACTGTTAAAATATTTAAATATATCTACAATCTCAAGAAGCGCTAAACAAGAATTTAAGGGTATCTACGCGCAGAACTCCAAGCAGTATTTTATGTAAATGGGGCTGAAAGGCTATAACCGCCAAAAATGTATAGTATTTTATTTTATATGAAATATAACTGTTAAATGTGTTCACGTTTTAGGTTTTTATTTTCTTGACAATGAATTAAAGTATAAACAATACAACAAAAACTGATAAATTAGTTTTTCCGTAGGTCATACATTCGTCTATAGAACCACATTATTTATTACATTTAAACGGGTAATTACATTATACATATTATTTTCGAATTTTTCCTATAAATTGTCTATAGATTGTACATATACAATAATTATCAAAATTATTTTTAGTCATTCGGCGACAAATATAAAATAATAATCCTAAAAAAATTCATAAATTAGTTATTTAGTATATACTATCCTAGTATCCTAGTATTATAGCATAATTCGATAAAATTATAAAATACATTTACCCACACTGGATTCAGTAATTTGAAAATAGTCTTATCTTCTCATTTCTATTTAATTGTTTTATTCACATAACAATGGGAATTTTGTTTATCTGAACTTATATATGAACGGCTGATTAGAAAAAGGTTAATATTCCAAAAATCTAATTTTTGAGAAATCAAAAAAAAAAAACTGTTTATTTCCTTCGTTTTTACTCGAATTGAAAACTTGTGTACACAATATATTCGTACTCAGTACCTAAGCTTTAACCTCAAAAAAAAAAATAAATAAATAAGATATTAATAATCAATTAGTTTTTGAAAAAAAAAAAAACATTTATGGTTTTATCCAATTTTATTTTACGTACTTTTGGAATATTAACCTTTTTCTAATCAGACATTCATATAAAGTGAATTCAGTCAGTGGTGTATTTGAGGAGGTTGACATTTTCTTCTCGGAAACTTTACCACGGGTGCCAAAATGGAAATTATGCTTTTCTAAAAATATCAATTATTTATAAAATGAAAATAAGAATAATTTATTTATACTATTGGAATTTTATCTCTTTTTTACAATTCACTATTGCGCTTTGCGAAATTCATCGAACATCCCTGCATTTTAGGGTGGTTTTTATTTAATGTCCGACGCTTTATAAAAAATGTACAAACAGTGGTCGTGGCATTTTTCATCCAACTAATGTTTTAAAATTAAATGTACTTATCGGGGAAGCGAGTATGAGGGTAAATAGTGACGTTGAATCCCTACGTTCACGGATTCACTTTCTCTTTCGTTCACACACGCTCACATTTTAAATAGCCATGCACACATCAATTTCGGGTATTTGAAAATGAGTGAATATCTTCAAGGTGGATTATCGATAAGTCACGACGTAGACCGCGAAATGAAGTCGGTCTTCATATTTTTGTAAAAATGTATTTTATTTTATTTTATGTCATGAATTTTTTTTTTTTTTTTTTTTGAAGTCAATTTGTTTCTGGTTTAAAATTATTACTTTTTTTTTTTTTCATATTTACACATTTAAAATTTATAATGCCTTTACCGACTAACACATTTGATTGTTTTGTTTAAATATAATAAATAAATAAAAATATAAAAGAAAATATGTATGCAAATGTTCAACGGTATTAACTGCAATTATATTACGGACATTTCAATAAACAAAATTATTTACAAACAATTAAAATTTTTCCAAGAAAATATTCAAATATTATGTCATAACGCTGTTTTTTATTTTGTCTACCTTAAGTTCTTGCATTCGATTTCACATCAAACTTACAATGTAAGCTTCCGTCCTTAATTCGGATTGTATTATACTTTTGTACGAACGCACGTCAACCTAACCGTATTCGATCGAATGTCTAATAAAAGTCATTGCGTTGTCAGTTAAAGCCGATGTCTGCGGTCGGAATGTTTACGGACAGCTAGTGCACAAATAACTGTAATTAGTGAATCTTGCTCGACGATGTTTCGGCTCCGAGTAGAGAGATAAGTAAAAAAATTGTGTACTTCGCTCGTCGCGGTGTTCTTCGCACGTCGGGTGGGATTCTCTTGACAAGTGTATTGAATTTTAAAGAAACGATAAATCATTTCTTCAATAAAACGATTCTGAACGAGGGAAGTTAATAATATAAAAAATAAATGTGAAAAAAATGTTAGAAAAATGTCCAAAAATTTTTTTTCACATTTCCAAAATTTTCTTGCGAAAAATCTTTGTTATTTTATTTTATATATTATGCTTAAATATTTTCATATAGTTCAGATCAAAAAATGGTGGTTTCCGAGTCGTTTTTGTCAAATTTTGGGTAGTTTTTTCCAAAAAAAAAAATTGAAGAATTGAGAAATTCAAAAGTAGCACTAAAACATATATATCTATATTTAAATTATCATACAAGTTTGAATTAAAAAAATAATTCGTCCAATTTTTGGTTAGAATGGATTGTATTTGGTTAGCAAGGATTTTCTAGGATAAGAAACATTTTGAGGGGTTGGGATGGCAGTGCATTTATAATTTTAACAACCCCTAAGATCTAGATTTATTTTCGCACATGTGCGTGGTACTCCGTTTTTTATTATTATTATCGACTCGTGCAGTTACACGCTGTTTAACTGTGTTCTGAACAGTATCCAAACCCATTGTTTGCTTAGCGGATGTACACCATAAACGTTGTAGACCCGATCGCCAAATTAAATTAGGGATACACGAGTTTATGTATGCATGAAACGCGATTACATTTACATACGATACGTCTTGCGTAATGTATACGTACATAAATTGTAATAGAACTCGTTTTTGAGCGTTAGCAGTGTAGTCTTTCCACGAATATATTGTTATCATACGTGCAAAAGTTTTCGTACAAACAAAAATTGTTGAAAAGAAACGCGAATTTGATTTACTTTCATCCAATAAATCACGCATTGGGGTGAAAATAGAGATGGATGATTCCGGCGACGAAATTTTACGGAATATCTAGGGAAGGAATTTATAGGAATCGTAAAAAAATTATGGGAAACAATTGTTGTATATTCTCTCTCTCTCTCTCTCTCTCTCTCTCTCTCTAATGATAAATAATGGTTTCAAAATTCAAGCTATAATTTATTCTAGTAAAAATTCAAAGGAATTATGAATCTAAAAGGAAATTTAATTAAATACCTCGTGAAATTAAGTCATCCGTTCCAGTCACCAGTTCAGAATCTGAAAACTGATTGAAAAGACTTTTCCAATAGTCTTGTAGTAAACCAATAAACAATGTCATAGTCAGGAAAATATTTTAATATTAGATTTTTTAGGAAGGAGTTAAATTTGCAATTTATAGTTGATTAAAAATTATAATTAAGTATTATTATTATTATTATTATTATTATTATTATTTTAAGTTATTGCGTTAAGTCAGAGGTAAACGGTTCGAATTTTAAAAGAATAAAAGATTAATATTGAAATTAAAATGAAACATATTCGGCACAACCTTGACTAATTAATGAAGTAGTGTTATTTATTTTATGACTTACGGGGAAATAAGCATACGGTACGTTTGATAAAAAATCTTTTGAAAATATTTTGTGTTATTCAATTTTAACCCCATTAATATTTATTTCACGAACCAAACTATAATTATAAAATAACTGAGCGGTTAAAATCTCTTTGAAAAAAAATATTACACTTTTCTTTGTTTCAAATGTTGAAGTGAAGATCTAATATATTTAAAATGATTTTACTATAAAATACCATATTCATTGTAATTTTCTCACATCGATGTATTGGTTTTGATGTGGATAAAAATTGTTCTGTTAAAATATTTTTTTTTTTACCTATAATCAAATTATGGACGAGTATTTAATCGATAAACTTTAAACTATATATTTCTGATAATTATTAATTTTTTCGTGTTTATTTAGCGATGAAAAAATTAATTTGTGACAAAAAGAAAAGGACCTTGAGTAATCATGCCATAAAAACAATAAAAAAAAAGTGTTTTCTTCTCACGTAGGGTGGGATTCTCTTGACGGGTGTATTAAATTTTAAAGAAACGATAAATCAATTCTTCAATAAAACGATTCTGAACGAAGAAAATTAATAATATAAAAAAGCCGGACATACTTCGCACGACGGGTGGTATTCACTTGACGGGCGTATTAAATTTTAAATAAAAGATAAATCATTTCTTCAGTAAAACGATTCTGAACGAAGGAAGTTAATAATATAATAAAAAAAATGTCCAAAATTTTTTTCACATTTACAAAATTTTCTTTCGCCAAAATCTTTTTTATACGATTTTCTATCTATGTTTAAATTTTCATAAAATTCTGATCAAAAATTGATTGTTTTTGAGTCGTTTTTGTCAAATTTTGGGCAGTTTTTTCCGAAAAAAAACATTGAAGAATTGAGAAATTCAAAAAATGACCTTTTTAAAGTACAATCTAGAGGCGAATCGGGTTTCAAAAAGTTTTTGATCGAAACTTTTGGACGAGTATTTCTTTACGAAAAGTTGTACACAGAAAAAAAAATAAAAATAAACATCATTGTAAAAACACTAGCTTCTTCACTTCATTCAGAATCTAAAATAAATGATAAGTAAAAAAATTTTTTCGAAAAATGTCCAAAATTTATTTTTCACATTTCCAAAATCTTCTTATATTATTTTCTATCTACAGGTATGTTTAAATTTTCATATAGTTCGGATCAAAAAATTATGGTTTCCGAGTCGTTTTTGTCAAATTTTAGGTAGTTTTATCAAAAAAAAAAAAAAATTGAAAAATTGAGAATTCAAAAAATGACCTCTCTAAAGTAGTATCTAGAGGCAAATCCGGTTTCAAAAAGTTGCTGATCGAAACTTTTGGACTCATATTTCCATACGAAGAGTTGTACACAGAAAAAATAAATAAACATCCATTGTAAAAACACTAGCTTCTTCACTTCGTTCAGAATCTAAAAATCATAAATTTGCGCCATAGATATTTACCCTTTTTTTCCCCTATGAAATCAGCTCTGTCATTGGATATAAACTGTGTGATTTGTTATTTCTACTTACGTTTTTAATAACACGACATAAAACACTACACGTCTTTTTGTTGATTAAACTCTGTTCATTATTCGTCTGGCGAATTTATTATCATACCATATTGTTATTATTATACGATGATGAAACGTACGAGTTGTTTTCGAGTTCTTGACGACACACGCGCATATTATGAATGTGATTTGTTCGGCACAATGCGTATTCCCGAATCCGGACTTAAAATCATCATAAAACCTTTGCTTTACGAAAGCCGTGTCACTGTCTCATTGCGTACGGTAATAATAATAATAATAATAATAATAATAATAAGTCGCATGTTTTTCTTTCCCCACATAGCGTTACCCTCGTCGTAGAAGTAATCAAAAATCACGGTCCACAATACATCATAAAGGCAAATGTGTCTACGGCACAGCATCACTTGTCTTCTCGACTCGCGTATATTCGTTTCAATCAGCCGTTCATTTTTTTTTCTCCAAACAACCGCTCATCTCCTCCTCCCCCCGCTACGCGCAATCTTTCCTCGTGTGCAAAGGCCTTTGATCATTGACGAGGAAAATATTTATTCTATTTTTTTTTTTTTTTTTTTTCCGGGGTGGGAATTAAATGACACGAAACTGCTACGCGATAGAGCATAAATCTATATAGATTTTCAATATTCATAATTCAGGTATCCGATGATTGTTTATAAATAGAGCACGAATTTGAACACAGAGTACATAATTTTTTTACTGATCTATGATAATTTTCTATTTTAAGTGTACGATTTGCTTCATTTAAAGTATACTTTAAAAGCAAAATTTTTGTTTCGCGTTTTTCGGTCTTTTTTGTAAATCTACCAATTCAAAATATTATCACATGAAAAAATATTGCTGTTTTAGTTAAAAAAAAAAACTTTGTTCGGTTAATTTTTTGAAGATAACGTTATGGTCCAAATAAGTTTTTAGCCCAATAAAAATTGGGTGATTTTTCACTGTTTTTTGGGCATTCAGTTTCGAGCCCTAATCATTTTTTATGCACAAAAAGTTTTTTGTTAATATACAGTTGAAAATAATTTAAATTCTCAAATACTTTCAGAAACACGTGACTACCTCCCTCAATGCGTACGATGTTTAGACAAATTACACTAGCAAGAAAACTCACCGAAAAAGGACTTCACCATGAACCTTTTTTTCCGTAACACGTTACCAATTAACCCTTGTCTGATCACACTAGGGAAATCGATTAACTTTTGTCATGCTGCATCGCTCTGACCCTGTTAAATAGCACATTTTTAAATTATTTCATTTCATTACTTATGGCTTTACGTGCATTCGAGATTACAGAGACAAAATGCATTAATTAGTTTTTGATTAAATTAGATTCATTATTGAAATGATGCCATTGTTATTCCAAAGTAAATAATTCATTTTATGTGAAAGAAGTGAAATGTACTAATAAAACTTAAAGAAAATATGTGGAATCATAAGCACACTAATCTTAGCTATTATAAATGAATGAAAAAATAATATTGATATTTTTCATTAGAAAAGTTGAAAAAATTCAACAAAAATAAAAATGAATATAGTGTATAGATATAGTATAGATCAGAGATTCTCAAAGTGTGAGGTGCGACCCTCTAGGGAGCCACGATAGCTTCATAAGGGGGGCACAAGAAAATTTTGAAAATCAGCATTGTATTGGTAAGACAGAAAAATAAATGTGAAATTTGCATAATATAATGATCGCGTCCTGTAAAGTGTATATAAAAGTCTATCCTCGTTTTACTAAACTTTGTGATGAGAAAAAAAAAAAAACAAGCCCACCTATCACATTAAAAATGACCGATTGATTAAAACCTTTATAATAAACATAATAATAATTATATTTTATAATAAACATATTTTATTTTAAAATAAATTGGTTATTAGAGTATAAATATTAGCCTGTATTTGTTGTTTGTTTTTAACTTTTTGGTACTCTAAACATGACTATTAAAATTGTTTTTATGAGGGGGGCCCATGTCTGGATTTGATCAAAGTGGGGGGCCCGGCCTAAAAAGTTTGAGAACCTCTGGTATAGATGAATGTTATCTTTTAATTTTCACAAATTATTTTTGAAATTCTGAAAACTTTTGCGAGTATTGTATACCAGGGGTGGAAGTAGGAACCAGTGATGTGTTCGATATTCCAAAAATCACTGCCGGACTTTAGATTTATGGACAACGGTTTAAATTTGATTCATTGTTATAGTATCGAAATAATATAATATCCGACACGGAGCGAAACCGACTTTCTCAGAATCGGATAATTGCCTTTCGTAATATTATAATATGTACCTATTACATATGCGCGTACACATCAGCAGTGTCCGACCCGCGTCAGATTTTAATGTGGCTCCGACGTTAATTTCAAATCCATCGTTTATCGGTATTAAATTATGAAAAAAAAACAATTTTCCATTTGGAAATCAATAATTTAACTCGTGAATAAAACCAATATTGTGAAAAGGTATGAATGCGTTTTCATTAATACTTGGAAATAAAATTCACCAAAAAAATAATCTTCCAAATCAGATTTATTGTGTTATTAAGATATTGTCTTTTATTATGACCGGATAGATTAGATCTAATGATTTAAAAATGATGATATTTTTTTCCTGTAAACAGTTTTTCAAATCCTTTTTTGGACCATTATGGTTTAGAATATGTTTCTGATGCGTAAAGATGTCATTATTCTCTGTTCTCTATAGTTTTTCTAAAAACAAGTAAACGTTAACGAAAATTTGTAACCAAAAAACCGATAAACGAAAAAATTATTATCTTTTTGAAAATTCGAACACAAAGTTGAATTTTTGTATTCATGTTTGTTTCGATGTCATGAACATCAACAATTATAATGTCAAATTCCTAAAAATATAAGCATGGAAATTTGTGATATTAAAGGTCAAAGGTAACCAAAATAATTAGATTTTTAAGGAATAGCTTGTCTTCTTTAAATTTGATGCTGATAAAAGTCATAATAAAAATTATAGAGAACAATATTATCTATATTAGGGATGGGCAACTGGTGGCTCGTATACCTCTTCTATCTGGTCCACACAACATTCTCAAATTAGGTACTTCGTAAAATGTTTGCGTTTACCTGTATTTTATTTTATTATGTTTTTCGTAAATTGTTGATATTAATTTTTATTTAGTATTCAGAAATATCTATCCCTGAGAGTTTTTTTTTTTTTTTTTTATCCATTTTTGTAATTATTTACATACATTGTGAATGATCATTTTCTAACGCGAAGCACATAAAATCAATGAAATCATAAAACATCACTTACGTGTTTCAACTGCAGAAATAGAAGTCGATTTTGCTGAATTATCATCTGTAACTAGTACCTATACATCCTCAAATCTCACATGAAACAAATTCTATAAATAATATGAAATAATAATAATAATAATAATACGTAATATATTTGGTTTCTCTGGCATGCTAGATTTTAAGAGCCATAAAATTGGCCCTCAAGTAACTTCGTGTTGCCCATCCTTACTTTATATAATTGGTTCAGTTTTAATTTTTAGATTTTTCCACTAATTTAACGATTTTTGAGATATGGAGCAAAGAAAGGGTAACCATAAATTCGTTTGTAGGATAACACCATATAAATTACGAAATAACACGATTAATGCTTTAAACAGAGCATAAACATAAATTCGCTAAACTTGAGTACAATATTACTCGGTTTTTTTTTTAGTGTTATTGGAAAAATCTCAAAAAAATAATTACAATTTTAACATGTTGGACTTATGTTAAACAGACGCCCATGGGTCATTAATTTTGATCGTAACAATTAACTTTGATTGTCTAAGAAAGCACAATCACTTGTTAAACGAATACAAACACGGGTAATGTGACAAGTTATTTTTTGATTTATATTTCTCATTTAATTAGATAAAGCTATCTAACATCTATTTTATAAAACATTGACAGTCTAAACTCTGTAATTACCCTTTTTTTTTTTTTAATAATTGGTAAACATTTCTAGTTTTATTAATTTTGGAGAGTTTTTATTCGTATTTTCGGAAGTTTTTCCTTGTTTTCAAAAAACAACTTGGAATTTCGAAAGTAGACCTCTAAATAAGAGTAACATATCACTTGAATAATTCTCTACCGAGTACTATTACCACACTTACAGATCCAAGAACTTTTTTGCAAAGAAATATTGTTTTCTTAAAAAGAAAATTTGATAATTATAAAAAGAGATTCAAAATTCTATATTTATCCTCAAATTTGTACAATTAGTTTGACAGTTAATTTTCAGATTATTATGAATTAAAAAAAAAAAAAAACCTTTTATGTACCACCTAGTTCTATAAATTTTTTGGATTTCACAAAAATGTGTTCCCGGAAAAAATTGGAAATAAATATCATTGTAAAACTACTAAGCACTTGTTTCACTAAGAAATATAACCATATTTATGGAAACGAAATGATCTGTATGTTATATTGTCATCGTATGCCTGTGTTATCGTCACGAATTTCAGGGTCCATCTACATTCGAGATTTACAGCCGTTATTGAAATATGTACAATAAACTTTATAAATAGTCTAAAAATTCTATGATCCAGGAAAGAACCCCTAGAGGAGGAAGTTCAACTATTTCCTTTGCTCACGAGCCATGTATTCAACTTTCCCTACCCACCGTCCCTTTGACAATGTCTTGAATTCCACTATTATTTCCGCGTTTTTCGATGTTTCATTAATTTCCTTATTTTTCTACGCTGCTAGGCGGGATCTTATTTATCGTCTATTTCTAACAGATACAGTTCAGTGTTAGAACATCGAAATTCCCTTTATGGAAATAAAAATGTAAATCCTTCTATAAGTACAATACAATATTTGAAACGATATGAAATCTACAATAATATTAGGTAAAAATATTTTTAAAAGAATGGCACGTTTGATATTTTGATATCGTAAGACGAATAATTTCTGATTTTTTTGAATTTTGTGGTCGGAAAAATCTCATAGTCACTAACCCCCACCCCCCCCCCGAATAACGCCACTGAATTAATTCTACAGCACGTTCTACGACAAATGTGTGTTCTGGCACGTATTTAACGAAAATATAATATTTTATTTATTTTGACAGTGATCGTTGTAAGTATGATCATTTATTCGTGAACTCTGACGATAACAGCCTCCACTCACTATGAGCGACTGTGACTAAAATAGTTCGAATAAAAATTCGTCTCAGTGATTTTATTTTACAGTGAACGTAGCAATATAATTACGATTATGCAACACTCATAGACTTATTATTAAAATAATATATTCCTAGGGTCGGTTGACCATGCGTCCTGTTTTATACAGGATTGTCCTGATAAACTCCTCTCAGGACGTTTTTCGTCCCGTAATTTCAAGTCTGTCCCGTATTAATCCCGTTTTTTGACTTACTGCTGATTTAAAATTTTTGAAATTTTTGAAATGAAATTATTGAATAAAATAATGTAAGAATCTAGAAATCTTGTGGATACCATTAAATAAATTAAAATCGTAAAAAGAATTTACAAGTTTTTTTTCTTAGAAAGTAAAGTATACAATATACATGTATAAAGGATTGGAAGAAATTTTGAAAAGTATCAATTTAGTTTAATTATGTTATTTTATGTTTTTCAAAATAATATTTTTATGTGTTTAAATTTAATCTATAATAGGTAGTTTAAAAATTATACTTTCTCACGATTCAAAAACATAATATATATATATATGTAATAAATACTTATTTATTTAAAAATATTATGAAAAATATTTTTGTCCTGTATTTTATTTTCTTAAATATGGTCACCCTATCCTAGGGAAATGTTTCACTGGTTTAAAATCAGTGTTTTCATCATCAGACTCGTGTATATATACAGATATTATATTTGAAGTGCTTTGAACTTCTGGACGCACTCTCACACTCGCCCGCACATGCACACACATCACGCGACGCGTTATAAAGGTCGAAACGTTCAACTTGTTTTATTGTTATAGTTATCTGATCCATTAGGGTTTGTAACTATTTTACTTTTTCATTACCTACCTTTTATTCGTCCGCGCCGTATATACGTGTATACCATATACCATTATGCCAACATTAAACAATTTATCTCCTTCTCAGATTAAACTTTATTGTTAATAGTGTACGTAACTTTCTCCCGTAAATGCCATCATTTCAGTTTTGCCGCGCGGAATCCCTTTGACCCGCTTCATATTATTATACGTACGTTACGGGCTACCAGTCACTCGGTACGCGTATATGACGCTTATAATAATTTCACCGAATATTATGCTCCGTCGTCGTCGTAGATGCAGTTACTTACTCGTGTGTAAATAATAGATCTCGTGAATAAATTATTTCTCGTTCCAATCGCGTAATGCGCGTTTAATAATAATTATTGCATGCATGCATGTTGTCTCGAGTATATCGTTCGTGTGAGAACTCAGAATACATAATACCATAAAAGACAGACAGTCAGTCTATATTATCATAATAGTATATAACAATTTATAATATTATGGAAATGACGAGAAGGTGCATCTAGAACTGAATTTTCTTCATTTTATCAGTACCATTAGACAGCCGTGTGTAAAAGTCATAAAATTGAATAGTAGGGAGAAGAAGCGTTTCACTCGATTTCAATAAATATATTTCTAAATTGTTCGGAAAGATATAGAATGAAAAAAGCAACACATAATGCGCACCATGGGTATTCTTCACTCCTCACGTGTGATATTGTGGTACATTAAATTTCAAAGAAAAGATAATTGATCCCTTCAATAAAACGATTCTGAGTGGACCTTCGATTTATATCACTTCGACTATTTTACTTAAAATTTATATTCAAATTGTTTTTCACATTTCCTTTCACCAAAATGTTTCTCATTTTACTATCTATCTATATTTAAATTTTCATAGAGATTTGATTAAAAAAAATTATGGCTTTGAAGACTTTTTACCAAACTTTCGGTAGTTTTCCCAAATTTTCAAAATACTATTGATAATATAGAAAAATAACGTTCTAAAAGAACCATCTAGAGGCAAATTCTGATTCAAAAAATTGCTGGTTGAAACTTATGACAAATATTTCTACACAGAAAAAAAGAAAAAAAAGAAGAAAAGTAAATAAACATCATTATTAAAACACCATCTTCTTCGCTCTACTCAAAATAGAAAAATAAAGCATATTCACATCAATCTTTTAATAACTCATATTAAAACAAATATTCATAATACTACCACATCTGAGTGAAGTTAAAAAGCTAGTTAGTAATTTTACAATGATATTTATTTCTTTTTTCACTTTTTGTATAGAAATACTGATCAAAAAGTTTTATATATTAATTTTTTAGTTCATGATTCACACCCAGGTGGTACATTAAACAACTTATTTTTCTCGAAATTTTCGATTCTTTCGCAAATTAAATGAGAAGTGTGTCAAAAAATTTAGTAGAAAGCCACATATTATACCGAAAACAAAATTTTAATGCAATCGATTTTGTTAATTCCATTTTACTCGTACCTCCGAAACAATTTAGACTAGAAACTTGAAATTCTCACCCATAATGTTTATTTATTATTATTATTAATTTTATGTGTCCACATTTTCGTGTAAAAGAACTTGTCCAAAAGTTTCTATCAATAACTTTCTGAAAGAAAATTTGCATCGATTTGGCAATTTTCGGATAAATTTAAGTACTCAAAATTCGACAAAAACGCTTTTAAAACTTATTTTTTTAATCTTAACTTTATGGCAATTTAAATATAGATAGAAATTATAATTGGAAATGTTTAACGAAATTTTTTTTTTTGAAAATATGAAAAATAAGTAAAGTATAGACAAGAAAGCTCGACATCCTTCGCACCACGGATATTCCTGGTGAATGTGTAGAATTTTAAAGAAACTACAAATCATTTCTTTTCTTTGAAAATTAATACTACATCATTGCGCTACAGCAATAATGTACGTATAATATTTTTTTAACACCAAAATTTTCAAATTTGAAATTTTAACAACTGTCTATGAAAAAAAAATGAAAATAGCTATTTTGTAAACCTAATATTTAAAAACATATTATAGCTTAAATCTCTAATAAAGTTTGATCCGTTAATTTTCTACGTTTTTTTTTTGTTTGGAAATAATTTAATTATTTTGTCAAATACGTTATAATAATGGTAATATTATGACGTCAGTTGGTGATCTTATGACTTTAACCTTTGTCAGGGATTTAAACACCAATATTTTTTTAAAAAAATAGCTTTACAAAATGGTTATTTTGAATTTTTTTCAAAAAATTTAATATAAAATTTTAAATTCGAAAACTAGGGACATAAAAAAAAAAAAAAAAAAAAAAACTGTATACGTCATTACTGCAGCGCAATTCTGTAATAATAATTTAGAAAAATAAGGTAAAAATTATGTAATTAATAGAACAAATGCTACTGAATTTGTTATATCGTAGTGGAACTTCCTGTACATTGTAGTATCTAAAAAATCTGGTTTTAATTTGTATTGACTGAAAAACTCAATGACTGATGCGCACACACATAACACACTATATGTTATAATATTATTATACTTTATTTACCAAATACTGTATAACATCACATAGCGTGAGACTTAGATAGTTACCACCTACCGTAAGTCAGAGTCTATTTCTATCATCAAAAAATCATAATTTACGTTTATATTTTTATAAAATTGTGCTCAACTTCTTAAAAATATGCGAAAAATCCAAAAGTTCTCGTATGTAACCAATTTCATATTAAATTGTACTCGTAAATAAAATAAAAAAAAAGCGTTATATACTTCTATATTATTCTAAATTCAAATTTCATGAACAGATTCGTATTTTCTTAGGAAATAAATGCCATTTCCTCAAAATATTCATAAAAGCAATCGTAATTTGGTACAAATAAATGTTACTTTTTTAACGGCATTATGCTGAATAATTGCACCAGATAAAATTGTGTACTACCATTTATAGATTTTGATAACATTTTTATGTTGAATGCTTTTGTATACAAATATTTATCTTCAAAGTAGTTTAATGTGTATTACATAAATAATTTGTTGTAAATCCACGTTTGTAAACAAAAAATTAAAAATTGCGCATTCGTAAAGTTGTTGTTTAACTTAATTTTACATAGCAAGGTCATGACTTAAATGATTATTTAATTGTTTTGAAAACTTTGACAGGGAAATTGTTTTATAATATTATTTCAAAAAAAAAACTTTTAACTGGTTTTATCCATTAGATACGATGAGAATCGTTAGTAATGTCATTCAAGAGATCAGAACAAAAACCGCATTATATTATACTACAATTTTATTGAAAATTCTCAACTCAAATTATCACATATTCAAAAATTATAAAAGTTCTCATTTGAAACAATACGTATTAAATTATTAGTTTTTATTTAACTGTAATTTTCTTTCGGACTCGACGAAATCTACTACACGTTGTTTTATTTTTTCAACCATTTTACAAAACAAACTATTCGAAAAACACACACAGTTAATAATTTCATTGGAGTTAAAACGGTACATAAAAATGTTACAGTCGTAAATAATATGTCCGTTGAAAAAGTCGTAAAAGTTATATTCACGTTAATTAAAAAATCATCAAAACCAAATTATGATTGAATCAATCAAATTTTATAATCATCGATCGTGCAATTTAAAGTGAAAAATCATTAATCGGAAAATAGTAAATAATGCAGTAAAAGGTAAATATTCTATAAAATATTATATGATATGTGATGTACAATAAACCTTACCTTCATACGTATTTTTCTCATGCAAATAGCTGAAAAATTATAAGTTTAGGACACGAACAAGCCGTCAATAAACCATAACGGGTAAGTCGCGTCCAGGTAAGTTTGGATGCACCTTACCTCTGGTATTATTCGACAGATAACTAGCTTCCGAAATATAGTAGTATGCACCAGTTTTTATCACAAGTATCTTAACGGTATAAAGGATTCCCCCTTCTTTGGAGTCATTGTCGGACCCATATTATCATATGAATTCGGCTGGCGCGTTATTGTGCACCAAAGGTCACCGTCGTTGTCCTTATATTTTTTTATAATATTATACGTATATATATATATTTTTATAGGAATAACGTCACGGACATTTTTCTGGAATATAAAAGCCGATACATAGCGAATATATATTTTTAATATTTATAATGGTAATACACTTTTTCAATATAGTACCTAACCGTAATTTATTTACCAATGTCACGATGACCGTATTTTCCAAACCTGTAATAACATTTTTCGATATTACAACTATGTAAAATAAGCGTTCTATTATACGCGCACACATATCGAAGGAACAACAGGCGTAATAATATCGCTATTATTATATTATATTACATTACAACGGATGCTGTTCCACAAATGAATCTCAAACTTACGAGTGTTTATTTCCTCGAAATTTGCTATACTAATATTTCGTTATCGACATGAGCTTTTTTATCGGGCGAGCTAGAAAAAAACAATATTGTTAATGTCAGATTATTATATGAATTCCTGCAGGCACCGCGATGTTCTTGATCCGTTCAAATGTCGTTACTACGGAATACCTCAAGAAGCGTACCTACGTATGTACGACGATTAAAAGAACGGCAGATGATTAGTTTCAAATGTTGCGTAGTTCGGAAATAAATCCGTGACTGATACCGTCTGTAGTAGTGGTTTAAGGTGACGTCTATTGGATTAAAAACCACTGTGGGTCATAAAAACACACACAGTTGTTTTCGTTGACGGTATAAGAACATGATCTCGTTCTCTACGACGTCGCCCCCGCGCAGGGTAGGGCAGTTCTTTATGATGGTTATCAGCGTTGCCTTATTTATCGTGGGGAAACACGAGTAGGGTAGGATTTCGCATCCATCCGATTTTTTTGAAAACGGTCCAACGTCGTGGCCAGTTGTTTCCGTTGAGTCGTTGTAGGGTAAAAAAAAAAAAAAAAACATGATGAGTAGGGCTGAAAACCTTAAAATATGCATGGATTTATGTTCTGAAAAGGCCAGACATACTTCGCACCATGGACATACTTAGCTTTCCGGTTGGGATATGCTTGGTGGGTGTATGAAAATTCAAAGAAACGATAAATCATTTTTCTTCAATAAAACTATTCTGAGCAGAGGTTCAGTTATTATACAATAACCATGTAACAACAATTACTACGTTACCATGGTTAACACGTTACTATGGTTACCATGGTGTCAATGGTAGAGTAAGGTAGGAAAGGGTAGGAAGGAGAGTGTAGGGATTTGTATTTTTGTACACAAAAATTTTTGGTGTAAAATTTACCAAATATACTCTAAAAATATTATGCAAAAATGTTAAAATAAATTCTAATAAAACATTAAATTAACTGTATGAAACTCCTAAAAAATTTAAAATTTAAATTTGCTGATTCACTATTATTAGTATACTATAATAATACTATAAAGTATTACTTATATATTTTCTGCTAATTTACTTTTATGTCAAATTTACTTTTATGGAGTAAATGTAATTTTTAGTTTTTTTTTTTTTAATATACATATTACATATGCGTAATTTTAAATAATTTTTCGGAATTACGTATTGTCTTTATTTCCAATTTATCGTCATCATTATTACTGAGTTTTATTAATTAATTATTAAAACGTCTCTACTTTATACTTATTAAAATATCTATTTTGGGAAATGGGGGAGACAGTTAAGTGGGAAAATATATTGGAAAAATTGAAAAAGTATATTAAGAATACCTATTTTCTGTACGAAAAGGAAAACTAACGACTGGAAATTAATGTTTACACGAAATTCTTTGTAAAATACGATGTGGACTATATAGACCAAATGACGTACTAAACACATTACTCTGCAGTCTGGCACTGAATTCGCCCACAAAATTATGCATCATAATATCTAACCTAATGTCGTCGATTTCCAGTCGAGTATGCACTTTCAAATATTCAAAAATTTCTCAATGGTCCTTCCTCGAATACTTGGATACTTTAGTTCCAGCAGAAAAAAAAATCTGAGTCGACAGATCGGGTGATCGAGGATGAACCCGATTAAATGTCCCGTAAATTTCCGCCTCGGCTAATCCATGTAGATTCACTGTTACTAAACGTCCGGGTATGTAGAAACGGCAAACAACCAGCCCCCCACCTTCACATTAATTACACTTATCTTCCTATAAACTCTGTCCAAATTTCTTCACTTCAATGCTTCACCCTGTATAGTCGTAATCTGTAAATTTATTTTTATTTTTCGATAACAACTTCTATGACATTTCACTTAACTCACTTAACTCAACATAATGCGTTTATAATAACATATGAACCTGATATTAGTCATTGGAGTTCTGTAATAATCTCCTTTTACGCCGGTCAAATTTGTAGTAAACTTCGATTAATTTGTTTCACGATTAATCTTGGAATAATTACCATCCTTTATTTTCACTTAATTTTTATAGAGTTAGAAATTTAATAACAAGGAAAAAATGTGTACTTGAGCACTGTTATCTTGTAAAAACAATTAATTGTGGTTTTAAAACCCATTCGTATTTTATAATCATTGTTAATGTCTCTTACATTTATTTAGAAACCATGTGCGCCCGTTAGGGGGGGGCAAGAGAGGGATATGTCCCTCCCTTGGAAAATAAGAGAGCTTCGAGAAAAAGTGGGTTCTTACAAAAAAGTTGTGTAAGGTTAAAATTATATAGATACCTATATTTTTTGTTTTTCTGAAAAAGATTTTTTTACTGAATGTATAAAATACACCTACACAATCAATGATCAATATTGATATCCATGTTTACAACCATAAACATTTATATTATGCCTATGTTTATAACCCACACTTCATAGATATATGTCATGTATTTAATCCATACCTAAATTTACGTTCATATATATATAATAATAAACACGATTTAAAGTTTAAACCATGATAAGAAAAGATAAATAAATATATATATATCAAATTCCATGGACCAATAATCTGTGCCATAGACGTTATTAATAGAAAATTATTCTATGGTGGTATAGGATCTATGGAAAGTTTCATCAATATACGAACCTAGTAGAAGTCTATGGTAGTTTATAGTAATATTCACGAATGTATAATAGTAATATTAATACAATAATTATTAAATTATTAATATTCTTTTAGGAAAAAAGTAATTTTTATAAATCTTTAAGTATTAAGTTATATTGTTTTAATAATTGAATGAACAATGAGTGCCTTTGATAAATTAAAAAAATACATTTTTACTAAGCGACAAGAACCAGAAATTTCACATCCTATGTAAGAAAAAATTGTAAATTATTAGTGATTGATGTAAGAAGTATACCTACTTAATATTCATAGTATAATGAATGAATACAATTATTATATCTTTCTAAACTATGGACCAAAAAACTGTAATATAACATATAAGCTTAATTTAGTAATCAATGATCAAAACTTAATACCTCAAATAAGAAATACAACTGGAACTGATAAAGAAATTTTAAAAATTTTCAAGAAAAGTATTTTAAGAAAAAAACTAATTCCTAACATTCCATTACTTTGTGAAACACGATGGTCTGAAAAATATTAATTTATACGGTTATTTAATAACAATTTTATTGGTATAAAAACTGCTCTTGATAAATTATCTTCTAACACAAATATTAATTCTGCTACTAGAAACCGCGCTTATCGACTTTTACCATCCCTGTCAAACATCAGAGATTTTCTTATTTGATTAAAAATTATTGCCTATTATTCTATTATTCTGGAACCAGTAGTTAATACATTACAAGGTGTCAATGTTAATCTGTCAATGTATACAAATTTGTTAAAACTGATCTTTTAGAAATGTTAAAAAAAACATAAAGCAAATAATGAAACATATTTTAAAATAATTTTTGAAGAGACTACTAAAACTGCAGATTATTTTGATGTAACGACCTACCAAGAGGAGCCAATCAACAAAGTCATCGTTCAAATGATAATTCTTTGACTGTTGACGATTATTGTAGAGTCCATATTTATTCCATATTTAGACTCTTTAATAACTTCTTTAAAAAAATAGGTTTAGTCAAAATAATGAAACCACTTTTAAGTTAAATTTTTATTTCCAAGTGTCGAATTAGAAAAAAATGAATATATTGTAATACTCCAAGAAATTGAAGATCATAATAAGATTTAAAATTTAAGAACCAAGGGTTTAATTTTGTACGATTATTGGCAGTTGAAATCAGAAACTTACGTAACACAAGATCATACTAGATTATTAAAAGAATGTGAATTTTTTTCCAATGTGAAATCAAACATTGTCTTCTAATATTCATTACATTACCGCCAACCACATGTACCGTAGAAAGGTCTTTCAGTGCCTTGCACAGGGTTAAGATGTGGCTAAGAGCAACAATGTTTGATAATAGACTTGATGGGCTGATGTATGATGAGTGTTCATCGGGAAAATATAGAAAACGAGCAAGCTGAATTCATTAATAAAGTTATAAATTAATTTAGACTTAAAAAAAGAAATTTACAATTTTTATTTACAGATTAAAACGTGTTTTATTAAATTTTTAGATTCTGAACGAAGTGAAGAAGTTTATGTTTTTACAATTATGTTTATTTTTTCTCTTTCTGGAAATACTTTTTCGTATAGAAATACTTGTCCAAAGGTTTCGACAAATATCTCTATAGAACCGGAATTGTACCCAAATGATACTTTAAAAAGATTATTTTTTCCAATTTCTCAATACTTTTTCCAAAAACGGGGAAAAACTGTCGAAAAATTGACGAAAAACGGCAAAATATACAATTACCGCAATTTCCGTAAAATTGAAAATTACTTTTTGACATAAATAATGCAGCTAGGGACTTGAAATTTTCACCAACCACTAAAAATAGTCACGAAAACACTTCATAAAAATTTCAAAAAGATTTGATCATTTTCAAGTTAAGTACAGCATTTTAAAAATTTCGGAAATTTATCATTTTTTTTTTTTTTTTTTTGAGTTTTTATGTAATACAATTTTTGATTTTTGATATTAAGACTTGAAAATTTAATACGATTTCACTGACATATATGTCTAATTGACCTGAAAAAATTTCAAAAAATTGTTCGTCGACATTTTTTTTTTATACCCGTTTGAAGTTAACCCTTCGCGATCTTCATAAACTCATCGATTAGTCGTCATGTATTTGTTTTTTTTCGATTTTTGAGTCAACCAATTTCGAAAGTATAATCTCATCACACAACACATTAACTGACGACTCCGCGGTCGAATTTCGTATGACTCCGAAGTTAGAATCGGAATTGCAGGAAAAACCGAGTAAGCTTGAAAATAAAATTGTCGCAAAAATAAAAAGTTAGCGTAGCGTGAACATTTCGTTTTCAACTAAATTAATGTTTTAGTGATTTAATATGAAATTTGATATACGTATGCGTTGTCGCTGTATTACCTCCTTTGCCACGCATAATATTATATTAAAGTTCTCGTCACCGTATAAAGAACTATGTTGACGAAGTGATTCGCGTTCACGGTGGGTCTAATTTATCACAAGTGATTTTTTCAATTTCGTTAGGCGTCAAATGAAAATCACGTTTTGACTACTTTGATTGTAAATTCACGATGCAAACTTGTTCGTGGCCATATTTCACACGTAAACGTTTTGTCACTAGACATAATATTATTATGGTTCGCGTTCTAAAATTCGGTAGTAAAACACAAACGAACACGACATAATCGCATAGAACCAGCTTAAATAAAAAAAAAAAACCGGACATACTCTGCACGATGAGTGTTCTTTGCATGACGGGTGTATTGAATTTTAATGAAACGATAAAACATTTCTTCAATAAAACGATTCTGAACAAAGAAAGTTAATAATATAATAAATAAATGAGAAAAAAAAAATGTTAGAAAAATGTCCAAAATTTTTTTTTCACATTTCCAAAATTTTCTAGCGACAAAATCTTTCTTGTATTATTTTCTATCTATGTTTAAATTTTCATATAGTTTGGATCAAAGAATGATGGTTTCCGAATCATTTTTGTCAAATTTTGGGCAGTTTTTTCCAAAAAAAAATTAAAGAATTGAGCAATTCAAAAAATTGATCTCTTTAAAGTATCATCTAGAGGCATATTCGGTTTCAAAAAGTTACTGATCGAAACTTTTCAACAAGTATTTCAATACGAAAAGGTGTACACAGGTTAGGTTAGGATAGGTTAGGCGAGAAATATTATTCTAAAATTATATAACATGGATTTGAAGTTTTAAGATACTATTTTTCTTTATTTTTTTTTTTTATTTTCAGCACCACACTATGCTGAAAATTTAACTACGGTGGTACCAAAACGGTAAAAATGATGTCGTATATATTATTAAATTGTATGAGAACTCCGCATACAATAAGGTGGTGATAGTAATTTTAGATTATCATTAAAAGTATTAATTCATTTTATTATTATTATTTTCTTTTTTACAAACTGTTTAACACCTATAGTATTGTAAGAAAAAAAAAGAAAAAAAGAAAAAAGAAAGATGTGTTCTTATTTAATGCACTAATAAGGAATATATTAACATGGATTACTACTACGCTTTTTTTCCACCCAGCATACATACATTGTAAATATTTGCACGGTAATAATATCGCTATTTATACGCAGCAGACGATGATGACGTGTACATAGTTTTTCGAAAACACACCCGCAGACATTAATATTGAGAATTCGAACTAAGTATATTAAGTATATCATTTTTTTTTTTTTTTTTCTAAACAAAGACGTCCGACACGAGATTTTGACGTTTATTAAAAGTTGACAATGTCTCGTGCAACCCGTACGCAATATATAATAACTAGTAAGACGTCATCGGCAGAGTCCGGCCGTGCGCTGTTATTAGTATACGTAAAGTAAGTAAAGCGAGTACCTCGTGCTGTGCGGCGAGAAGGGACAAAAAAAAAAAAAAATAGTAATAAAAGCGAAAATGAAACCGTTGTAGCAACAACCAATTAAAACTTCCCCGCGAGAGACGCTCCGCCGCCGTTCGGGTATTATGTACGTTTTTCGTTATTTTACTGTTGACAAAAAAAAAAAAAAAAAATGTTTACCTCGAAAGAACGTTTTTTCTCCACCCCCCGCGTTGTCATTACCTATACGTCATTACACAATGGTATCCGGCCGGAGACAGTTTTAATGAACTGTACGCCGCCGTTGTACGATGATCATCATTTCGATTTATTTATTTTTTTAAGGAAGAGAGGGGGGACAAAAGTTTTGACCGATTTCGATTGTGTGTACCAGTGTTGGGGCCGGGGGGGGGACGTGAAAAGAATATTCATTTCTGTTCTTACTTTTCGTTCGTTATCACCACCGACTCACGTAATTATTATTGTATTGCAGGCCGATGGTTTTTTTTTTTTTTTTGCAAAAAAGACGACTGAATTCGAGCTTTGTCGGTTTATACGTCGGTTATTTGACGTCTTCCTTCATCCCCTCAAACGAATTCCTCCTCTTTTTACGCGTGATACGTTTTGTCAACGATGACGTCGAACCGTGCTCTCCACGACGAACTGAGCGAATAAAATCGCAGGAATATAAGGAGAATACAGTAAAAAAAATTATATTTTTTTTTTTACAATGATCTTTATTTACTTATTTATTTATTTTGATTCTTATTATTATTATTATTATTATTATTTTATATAGTATTATTTCAAATTGTATAAATAAAGTTTTTGAAATTTAGTGATAATTTGAGTAAATTACAAGTTTTTCAAAATTCAGAAGCAGGTTAAATTCGAAAGTAAAATTAATTTTTTGTTAATTTTATTTCAAAAAGACTAAATTATTAACCTTTTTAGTGGTTTTACATAGATGTTCATTTTTTTTTTTTTCTGTAAAGATTTTTTTGTATGAAAATACTTTTCCAAAAAATTAAACCAATAATGTTTTAAATCACAATTCACCTATAGATGGTGCTTTTAAGAAGTCATTTTTCAAAATTCACAATATTTTTTTTCAAACTAAACAAAAAACAAACTTTTTCAACTAAACAAAATTCTACTAAAATGCCTTAAAAACTATCCTTTTTTAATCCAATTTTTATGAAAATAGTCAAGGTAATGAATTTAATGGAATAAGTAAATAAACATTAATTGCTAAAAAATGATTATTTGACCTTCCTCGTACCTAAACTTTTGGTCGTTAATTACAATTTTGTTATCATGCAATATGTACATAATGGCTCATATAATACATTATGTGACGTTATATGAACTTTAAATTGAACCCTATATAAATAAATTATAAAAGGTACCTAATAATTATAATAAATTACAAACCTTATTTAAATAATTAATTATTTCCACCGGTATTTTTGCTCGGCTCACTGGCTAGTGGCTACAAATTATTTTAATCAATGGTACCGTACGAAATAGTCCAAAAGAAAATTAAAATTATTAATTACTAACTAATCACGTAGCTTTCTACAAGTAGTTTTACAAAATAATTTACCTAATTTGTTTTAAACTCGATTAAACCGTGATTTAAACCACATGTAGGAAAACAGTTGAAAAGAGCCTTTCTAAATAATCACGTTTTATACATAAAAAAAAAATATATATGTTTTAAACGATTGAAACTGTTTTTAGATTCTGAACGAAGTGAAGAAACTAATGTTTTTACAATGATGTATATTTTTTTTTCTGTGTACGACTTTACGTATGGAAATACTTGTTAAAAAGTTTTGATCATTATTTTTTTGAAACCAGATTTGCCTCTAGATTGTACTTTAAAGAGGTCATTTTTTGAATTTCTCAATTCTTCAATTTTTTTTTGGAAAAAACTACCCAAAATTTGACAAAAACGACTCAGAAACCATCATTTTTTGATCCGAA
>JAIPRM010002016.1:21228-33119 GCA_025469315.1 Stegophylla sp. TES_Ste_2020 | reverse complement strand
ATTTTGGACATTTTTTGAAAATTTTTTTTTTTTATTATTAATTTCCTTCGTTCAGAATCGTTTTACTGAAGAAATGATTTATCGTTTCTTTAAAATTTAATACGCCCGTCAAGAGAATACCACCCGTCGTGCAAAGTACACCCATCGTGCGAAGTATGTACGGCTTTTTTTACTTTATCATTAATCATAAAATGTCATCAGTGTTCATCACGGACTTATTTAATATTTTATACCATTGTGTATAAGACCATGGGTTGGATAATATCATTCGTGAGTTGGATACTCATACTGTTATCAGTGGTTTATGACATTACCGATTCACAGATTTTGGGTGGAGAAAACTCCTCCCGGAGTTGGGAGGAAAATGCACGATTAAAAGTGGATTTTGTGGGAAATACGGAAAATGTTGCTCAGCTTGGATGCTTTTTGATAATGCGGAAAAATCAAAGAAAACTGAAAAGTGACCAGCTGACAGACAACAACTTCCGCCGATGGTACTTATTGATTATAACACCTTATCCCAGTGATATTTGCCAGTTTTTGTCACTGCGAAAATATTTATTTCAAACATTGTTTCAATGATAAAAAATGATTTCGAGTCCCTTGATGAAATGATAATAATGGTTGTTTTCAGATACTCCAAGGAGATTTTCCTATGTAGGAGATAAATTGAACGAGGTAAGCGTTTAAAAGTTTCAGCCCCTTGCACACACTCTCTCACACCTCTATCACTACTCGGATTGACACTATGAGGGTATGACCATATAATTATAACTATAATTTGTAAACAATTAAAAAATTATCTTAACTGATATTTTTTAAACATCACTGCTTTTATAGCGTTTATTAGAAATGTTCCTAAACTTAACATTTTATTTATAATCGATAAACAGAAAATTAATGAGTACCTACATAAATTAATGATGAATTTGTTCTTAGTTTTTATTTAGTAGAAATTGTAATTTTAATTACTTGCTAACAATTGTTGTAATTTTTCTATTGTTAAATCTTAATTTATACTAATCAAACATCCATGTAGGTACTTAAATAGTGATCTTATATGCTTTTTAATAAGCCGAATAGTAATAATAAGCCGGATATCTTGATATCCTCAAATTTTAATTGTAATATGTATACAACACTTTCAATGCAGACAATATTGTTTACTTTGTTTTCAAAAAAATTGATTTGATTAGACATTTACATATTATGCAATTAGTAAATTTCTTTCAATTATTTGCGAAACAAAATAAAAATTGAGAAAAGAGGCAATTTAGTGAAACACCATATATAAAACTAAAAATTTTTAACTTTAGACCATTGTGATTAATTCCCAAAGAGGATTGTTTGGGATGACTCCTTTTTCTCTGAATGTAATTGAATTGTTATGGTGGAGTAGTATGATGCACGTTTTTGTTGCTAAATTTTCTATTCTTCTATTTTCATGATATATTATATATCATGGTTATTTTACAAATTGTAATTGTTGTAATTTGATGATAAAAGTGATTTATCACAGGCAGTATCTGTCAAAAAAATGAGGGTCTATTTTTTTAAATACATCTTTTTTACAATTGTATGTGGAGTTCAAGACACAGCACAATGGTTGAACACCAAAGGCCAATTTTATTTTAAAATTTAGATGTGAATTTTAAGTGTAACATTTTCCCAAGATAATAAATCATGATTTTATCCAAGGGGAGGCCCCCTCCCCAAAAATGTATACCAGATATTGCAGAGACTAAAATATCTAAATTGTCATATTCCACTTTTATTTTAATTTGAAATTCTTAAATACTATTGATATCATCAAGTAGTTGAAACATACTACATACTTTAGGTACTCTTATAGTATTAACGTATAGAAGATTTTTCTTCTCACACCCTAGATCATGAGTAACACAGTATAAATCAACATAATTTTTAAATTTTTTATAAATCCTATAAAACATTATAAAAATGATTTGATTTCAAGTATAATGTCTCCAAAAAAAATCAAAATCTAAAATTTAATAAATACAATCTAGAAATAAAAATTAATCATTTTAACAATTACTCAGATAATATTAATTGCACATTATACAAGCTATTATAAGTACTTACATTAATAAAAGACAGTTTATTAAATATTTTCAAATCACAAATTAATTAGAAACACCTATGTTCCTTCAAATCATTACATAGGTTCATAGGTAGTTTTATAACGAAATCATTGATCTTTTTGAATTGATAATAAAATATTACTACAACTAAGTAAAATAAATAGGTATAATCACCTTTTGTTATTTTAATGCGATTATTATTTGTTACACACTTCTTAATTTTGTACTACATACTTGACATTTCGTACTAAACAAAGTGTGTCATACTGCACACAATTTTAGTCCCTGAGATATGACCATGTGATAAATACACAATTATCTATTGCTTTTAAGTCCAAAAACTTACCTATTACAGAATATTCTTTGTCCGTTTATAAAAAAAGAGAGCTATTTCAATACACATTACAATATTTTTAAATTATGAAATAAATGATCAAGTTATTTAGCTAATTATTTGTAAAATTAAACAATATTGTATGTATCATATATTTATGATCATGCTTTTCAATTTTAGATTCTGAGCAAAGCGAAGAAGCTAGTGTTTTTACAATGATGTTTATTTTTTTGGTATTTTCCTGTTATGCGAGACTACGGCAATTATCACGACTACCACTCAGGACTACCTCCATTATCACGAATACCATTGTTGTGACAGCTTTGGGGATCTGTGAAATGGCAAAATAAAACTCATCATTGGACAGCTTGCCATCATTTGCAATCGTATTTAGATGAATGTATGTGTCATCAGAAGGTAAAGAGAGTTCATCAAAGTTTTGAAATCAATCAACATCCAGTTTCTTCCAAAGGATTACCAATAAACTGTAATTGCTAAAATATTTAATTTTTTTATTTTATTTTAATTTAATATTTCAAATTTAAAAATAACTATTTATATTTTGTAATGTACCTTGATATTAGTTAATTTTTTGACCAATAATTTACCAAAACTTTAATTTCTTACTGATAGATAATCAATGAATTAAACTTTGTATTATTATTGAAAAATACGTAGTCTTTGAAAACCGGAAATTTTCATAATGTGGTGGTCTTGAATAACAGGATTTTGATGTTTATCAAAACAACAATAATCTTGTAAAACAGGAAAATAACATTTTTTTTTTCTTTTGTAAACACTTTTACATGTAAAAATATTTGTCCAAATATTTCGACTAGTAACTTTTTGAAACCGAATTTTCTTCTAAATTTTACTTTGAACAGGCTATTTTTCAACATTTTCAATTCTTTTCTCAAAATTTAAGAAAACTATCCTAATATTGACAAAAAAAAAACTCGAAAACTATCTTTTTTTGATCTTAAGTACCAACTAGAGACAAATCCCGTTTCAAAAATTTGCTGATCGAGATTTTTGGACAAATTTTTCTGTATGAAAGTGTTCACAGAAAAAAATAAAATAAACATTGTGAAAACATTAGCTTCTTCACTTCGTTCAGAATCTAAAAATCTAAACTACCTACCAAAATTATATTAAATGACTATATTTCTGCATAATATAGCTCAAATAAATCGTATAGCATCCTATGTATGATTACACACATTATAATAAATTTATATTGCATGACACATACAATAGTAGAACTATATAGATTATACTAGCAGTTATTAAATTGTGCTTTGTGAAGCCTCAGCGCTATACAAGAGTAGTCTAGGTACTCCGCAGCAAATAACAATTAAATTAAATTCAAATATTTATAAAGATTGTAAAATATTAAACATAATTCAGACAGCACCATCTAAAAATAAATTAGAGTTTACAATGTTAATAATATTAATAATATTTTTGAATCATAGGTAAATAATAAAAAAAATTCTACTCTAATGACTTACAAATTTCCATTCTAAAAAATTGATTTTATGATAAGAGTATATTGATTAATAATATAACTCAAAGATGAGAATATTACATGAATTTGTACGTCAGTTTTTTATGATATTTTTATTTTAATAATAATGATGTAAAATTGCATAAAATTGCTAAACGCAACTTTGATATGTTGTAAGTTGATAAGAAAACAATACATGTAGGTAGTGAGTATGGTGTGGCGTCCTCTTAAAATTTCTAAATTTTATTAATTTTAATAGTATTTATATTAAGTTATGATTTTATATATTGAATTATTATATATGATGTGTGACAAAAAACTTTTTAGTAATATTTAATAAAAATACAACATATATTATATGCATGATAAAGAATTATTTTAAAAAGCAAATCATTGATATATAATTTTTTATGTTGTGGTTTCAAATTGGAATACCTGGTTTTAGGGCTCTATGTCTTTTTAAGCATATCAAGAGCTCCGCGAACAAAAAAAATTGGGAACCGCTGGAATATACAATATAAAGTTATATTATTTGAAGTTACTTAACCAAAACTACATTCTCATTTTTAAGTAGAATTGCACATTAGGATAAATCATATGATCAACAACCAAATTTTTTTGATCTTTTTTTACACCACAACATAAAATTAAAAACGAATAATTTTTGTTGAATAATAATTGTTATTGAGTAATAAATATGGATTATAATTACCTAATATATTTTAAAAGTTCAAGTATTTTCTTGTGTTATTGAAATGATACCCTTGATACTCCTGAAAATTTTTTAATGTATTGAACATACTGTTGTACTCTGTATATTTTGTTGGTATGCATTTTTTCTACATTATGTCATTTCTTTTATTATATTCAAATACACTGGCCTACGTAACGGTAGGAACCAATACATTTTGCAACCTCTGCAAATTGTGGAACTCGCCCGGGCCTGCGTGTCCTCACGATGTTAGCTAGGGAGTAAGTCGGTCTTATACGCGTCTACACGGCTCCATGGTTTCCCGTGCTGTTTCTTCTCCAGTAAAACTGGAACTAAGTTAATCTAAGTGTTCATAATTTAGTGATTAGTCTATTAAGTAATAAACGGGTTCTGCATTTAAATCACTACTTTTGTTTTTCTCAGTGTCATTCAGAGTGTGACTACTTTTAGCGATTACTTCATAAGTGACAGTGGTCGGACACACTACAATACCCCATATTGACGCTTATGATTCCATTTAAGTCTTGTATAACCGTACTACTAATGCTTATATACATTCATCACTTGTTTAAATCATAATTTTCAAATAATAATAAAGCGCATATTATTGCCGTTGGGTTATTTTAAACTCTACGGAAACTTTTCCTGATAAGGATATTCTTTCCATTAAAATTATAGTAAGTCAAATTTTCAGTTCAAGTAGACATTTAAAAATAGGTACCAGTTTATAAAAACTAAAGAAAAACAAATATTTTTTAATTCTTTAGTTTTAAAATATGTTTGAATATACAGTAAAAATCATTTATAATGACACCAGTTGTAATGACTAACCGGGTTTAACGATCTTAAGTTGAATATCCCGGCAAAAATTGTATATAATGTACAAATTTGTATTGGTTATTATGACATCTCTATAATGACTATATGGACGTTATGATGATTATTTTTGGTTATTTTAGAAAAATACTTTATCTATAATGACACTTACAATACGTATTGCATTTATCGAAGCTAATGTAACTACTAAAGTGTAACTTACTAAAATAACAGATCATTTTAATATGTAAATTTTATGTTTTCTTTTTTAACCAAACTAATAATAGTAGCAAATTGAATAATATTGTATGTATTTTGATCGCGATTTTGTAATAAAAATTGAATACAATTGTAATACATAATATACATATAATGTCCATATAAATATATTATCAAATTTTCAATTTTTTTTATCATTTTGGTTATATTGACTATCGGTTATTATGACCAATTTTGACCGGTTCCTTAAATGTCATCATGAACGGTTTCTACTGTATATACGAAAAAAATTATATTCATTACAATATTTTAGATGTTTTTAACCAAACTAAAAAAAAAAAAAAAAGACTCTGAATTACTCTGTCAATTATTATGCTGAAACATTTCCATCATATTGGTTGAATTACCAATTTAAATTGAGTAAAACATTATTTTTTTCTAGAAGACGGGAATTTTTCAACAATGAAACAAGTTAAAATATATTTTAGATTATCGATGATTAACCACAGAATGAATTATTAAACATTGGTTTCCATTTATAGAGAAACAAGTGAAAACAAGTACTTACCTATACATGAATTTTAAAATTTGTTGAATAGTTTTTTTTTTATTTATGTACATGATTTTTTAAAAAAAAAAAGCAATTGGTAGTCATGGTAAAAGTTAAGTTTATAAAAAATAAACTTGCCTATCCAGAAAAAATATTTAAAATATACCCCTGGTCTCCACCATTAAATGAAAATACAGAAAATGACAAAGAAAATAAATAATTTTTAAAACTTTTTCATTTTTAATCTACAATTTCTTCTAAATTTATTATTTTGTATAAAATATACAAAGATATGTTCTTCAAATGCATTAATATAAAATGCAAAATGGAAGTTTTATCATTTAATTTTACGAAACAAATTTTGTGCTTAGAAAGCACTGTTTAAGAGCTATCAGAAAAAATGCAATTTGCATCAAAATTCAAGCCCTATTGTTATTTTTTTATTATTATTTATTAATACTGAGTTGTGGGGAACATTGTTTAAAATTTAATCTACTTTATTCAATTTATTATTCATATATTTACTTAGACATTTTTACACAAATATAAACTAGGTTAACAAATTCTATATAGAATGAAAATTTTATTGTTTAAAATAGGGAAAAAAATGGGAATTTAGAATTCTTACAGAGTGAGTTCTTTTCTAACTTGTTTTTTTAGTGTAACTTTGTACCTATTGTTGTATAAAGTTAAAAAAATTACATTCAAAATATAGAAATTTTATATTATATGTATTTCTAATAATATATCAGCATAATTTTTGTTGCAAATACAAGAAAAATCTTAATCAATTTTACTTAGTTTTTCTATGTTAGTTGCCTAGATTAAAGTTTACATATAAAATATCACAGCTTTTTTATTTTATATTCTATAATATGTTTCATTATTAATGGTATGATTTGGTAAGTGTTAGTGAACATAGAAATATAGAAGCATATGTTTAAGTCTATACTAGCTAGACTGTTGAACTAAACATTTATGGCCCAAAATGTATCTTTTTTTATTTATAATTTTTAACACTTTTAAACTTTTTCGAGTACCTTCTGTAACATTTTTGTTAACAACATTTTAGATTCTGAACAAAGTGAAGTAGCTAGTGTTTTTACAATGATGTTTATTTTTTTTTTCTGTATACACTTTTTCATATAAATCTTCTTGTCCAAAAGTCTTGATCAGTAACTTTTAGAAACCCGATTTAACTCTAGTTGGTACTTTAGAAAGGTCATTTTTTGAATTTCTCAAGTCTCCTTTTTTTTTTTTTTTTGGAAAAACCACCCAAAATTTTCCAAAAACACTCGGAAACTATCATTTTTTGATTCAAACTTTATGAAAATTTAAATATTAATAGACAGTCATATGAGAAACATTTTGGCGCAAGAAAATTTTGAAAATGTGAAAAAAAATTTAGACATATTTCTAACACCTTGTTTCTCATTAAATTTTTTTCCTATTATATTGTTCACTCTTCGGGTCAGATAATCTTAGTGGGTGTGTTGAAAATGATGACTATTCTTATTCTTTATATTATTAACTTCATTCAGAATTGTCTTATCTAAGAAATGATTTATCATTTCTTTAAAATTCTATACACCCACCAAGAACATCTGACCCGAGGAGTGAAAAATATCTGGTGCAAAGTATGTCCGAATTTATACCTTATTATTATTGTCATTATATAATTGTATTTATAATTTGTAGAGTGTAATATTTATATAATTTGTAGTTTTATAAAACTTATCTGATTTAATTTTCTTAGTGATTACCACAGAAATTATCTAACTACTAATAGCTCTAAATACGATAAAATACTAAAATAGTATTAATATTATAAAAACAAATTTTTTGTTTAAATTTTTTAAACATTAAATATGCTTTAATTTGTTTATTTAAATAATATTACAGTATTCTATTATTTTACTAGTTCAATTAAATAAATAGTAATAACGACTATATTATTAATCATATACTTTTTGTACTTTATAGAATATAAAAAATTTGAAAAGTTTGCTTAATGAAAGACTGTAAGTCATATTCAGTAGCACCACCACTGGCAGATATTGCATTGAGAAACATTTGGAATTTGGATATGGCTCTAGACGTAAATACTCGAACTGAAACAGTTGAATTATTGAGTCGTGAAGCTGACTGTCTAAAACATAAACTCGAAGAAGAAAGAAAAAAACTCAACGATGTAACATGTACATAACTTTTTCTGATAATCTTAATATTTAACAAGTGTATAAAAATAATGTTATAATAATTATAAATATTTTTTAGTGGCAAATGTTGCGGAACGTTTAGAAGAGGTTACATTTTTAAACATAAAACCTCGGCGATTATTGAAAGGAAACCAAGCGAAAATGTTATGCTGTGATTGGTCTCCAAATAAACGTCATATTGTTTCATCGTCGCAGGTACTTAAAACAATTTTAGAAGTTTGTGAAAGTGTTTAAACAAATATGCTTGATATCTATGCATATAAATGTTAGGATGGCAAATTACTAATATGGGACGCATTTACATCTACAAAAGAACAAACTGTTACAATGCCTACAACTTGGGTGATGGCATGTGCTTATTCACCATCTGGCACCTTAGTTGCATGCGGGTAAGGTTAATTTAGGATGTTACATGGCATAGCTTACTGCCTTGCTGATTTGTATTCTTATACTTTTTAAGTGGTTTGGATAATAAAGTAACAGTTTTTAATGTGTCCAACCCTGAAGAAGATCCATCTGCTAAAAAAAAAACTGTAGGAACACATACAAATTTCATGTCTTGTTGCTTGTTTCCAAATTCAGATCAACAGGTATGTACAATTTTTTCTTACATCAATAACATACATTTAATACAGCAAACAACTAACTTCAATTATTAAGATTCTGACTGGAAGTGGAGACGCTACAACTGCACTTTGGGATGTTGAGTCAGGACAAATGTTACAGTCATTCCATGGTCATACAGGTGACATAATGTCCATTGATTTGTCACCTTCAGAAATCGGAAATACTTTTATATCGGGTGTAAGTTAATTTATGAGTTAATATATAACTCTTTACAATCTACTGCTTATACATGTAGTCCTATACTACAGCCTATTTTTATTGATTTTTAATTACTATAACTTATATACTGTAAATATTTATACATTTGTATATTATCATTGCACAACATTCTTTTTATAAAAATTGATTTTACTTTTTTATTGAATTGCAAGTATATTTTTTTTTAGAGTTGTGATAAAATGTTACTTTTATGGGATATGAGAACTGGTCAAAGTGTCCAATCATTCGAAGGACATCTCTCAGATATCAATAGTGTAAAATATCATCCAAGTGGAGACGCTGTAGCATCTGGCTCAGATGACTCAACAGTAATTAAAAAAATATTTTGATTATCTGTTTGATATTTAATGTATTATTTATTTATTAGTGTCGTATGTATGACTTAAGAGCAGATAAAGAGGTTGCTGTTTATTCGAAAGAAAGCATTTTATTTGGAGTTAACTCTATAGATTTTTCAATCAGTGGTAAGATATATGTATTCCAATTTAAAAATATTCATAATACTTTACTGATTTTAATAAATAGAGAATGAATTTTATATATTATTTGTGGCATTTAAAAAGTATTAATTTATATATCAATATATTTTAAAAGAATAAATACAACAAAATGTATAATTTTATTAAGATTAATGCAAAAATATTAAATAATAGTTTAAATATATTTCAAGTATGTTTATATATTTTTTCTAACAGGTAGAATACTATTTGGTGGATATACAGATTATACAATTAACGCTTGGGATAGTTTAAAATGTGAAAGAGTCAGTTTGCTATATGGTCATGAAAACAGAGTTACTAGTATAAAACTATCACCAGATGGAACAGCATTGGCTTCAGCTAGTTGGGATGCTTCATTACGTGTATGTATCAAATCAATACGGTTTTTATAATTTCATTATTTTTTAATAATTAAAAGAATATATATACTTAACTTTGAGATACCAAAAATTAAATAAGCTCTTAATTTCAAATAATATCTAAATTTTTAAATGAAATATTTTCATAATAATTTTGTATTTCGTTGAACAAAATCTTTTCAAAACACAAATATTTGATGAATAAAATATTAATTATTTCATAAAAATGTTGAACCATTCTTTCCATTTGGAAGTCAGATTATATACTTTTGTATAATAAAAGGATATAAATGAAAGAGATTAAATACTTACTAAAATCAAAAAAATATGTGTTACTAAATATAATATTTCAAGTGTTTTTAGTAATATTCCTTTCAATATTTATTATAACTCTTATCAATTAATATTTATGTATAACTTTGTTATAGGTATGGGCATAATTTATGAAAATTTTCATATTATGAAAATAGGTACCTAGTCAGTTTCAATAATGTATACCGGTAAATGTACTAATGTAATAAAAGTTAACGTTGACAAATAATTTAATCATAGAATAGTTAAATTTAATATATAAAAGATTTTATTATGTTATATATTGTTTATATTATATTATTTTAAATATTAAGAAAAATTATTCTATTTGACATTATTAAATAAATTACACCAAAAGTTGAATTTCATTCATCATCTTCTTCATTAAGTTTATAAAATTTAATAAGTACATCAACATCTACAGGAACATAGAGAACATCGGCATCACGCTTCCATTTTACTAATTCATGATCAACAAATTCGGTTAATTGACTTCTCAAAGCAAGATCTGTACTGACTAAAAATCGTTGACGGCACCAACGATAAAGCACTGAAAATGGAATTCCTAGAAAATATAATATTTTTATATATATAAATACTTAAAACGTTTTGGAAAAAATGTAGAGAACAATTAGTTACCATCAAATTTTTTATCATTTTTATTATCAATTCGATTTTTAATTAGCAATAATAATATACGTTTAGCATTGGACGTAAGAGATTTGTAAACATTGTTTAATCCTGAAAATGTGTGTTGTGTTCCAATGTTTTTTACCATCAAAGACTGGATAAAATCGGTTTCTATTGTATATGGTGAATAGTTAGTACAATCCATCCATATAAAATTATAATTGCCCAGTTTTGTATTGTCAAACACTAAATAAAATATAAAAATAAATAAATATAAAATAATTTGCATAATTTTATTAGAACTATCTAACATAAAATAAAATAAAATAGAAAAAAGAAGAAAAATATTGCCTAAAATTATCATCACATAGTATAAATTGTTATTCTTATGTTGAGTGTGTGTGTGTGTATTTTACAGTCAAAGATAATTAATTAATGTTAATGACTAGCTTATAACAATATTTTTGATCAAGTTGAACAATATGTTAATGACTAGGAAATAATGTTAATGCCCATTATTTTCAGACATTAATTCATCAAAATTTCCTAACTTAGTAATAACAATGCTGATCTTTTTAGTTACAACTGATCAACTTTTAGATTCTGAACGAAGTGAAGAAGCTTATGATTTTACAATGATGTTTATTTTTTCTTTTTCTTTTTTTTTTTCTTTTTTTTTCTCTTTCTGTAAACACTTTTTCGTATAGAAATACTGGACCAAAAGTTTCGATCAATATCTCTAAAGAACCGGAATCATACCCAGATGGTACTTTAGAGAGGTCATT
>JAIPRM010002016.1:10209-21128 GCA_025469315.1 Stegophylla sp. TES_Ste_2020 | reverse complement strand
TCGTTCAGAATCGTTTTACTGAAGAAATGATTTATCGTTTCTTTAAAATATAATACGCCCGTCAAGAGAATACCACCTGTCGTGCGAAGTACACCCATCGTGCGAAGTATGTCCGCTTTTTTTTAAATATGTTTTTATTATTGTATTTTACATTTTACACATTTTTTATATGTTCTACATGTATCTGTATGTTAAAATTAGAAGAGTATTAAGTAAAATCAAAATCAACATTAATTCCATAAATTACATCTACATAATAATTTATTTATTTGTGTAATATATATAATTATAAAAATATTATATTTCTATAATAAGTGCAAAATTGGATCTGCACTTTTACATAATTATTTAAAATTTCCAACCTTGGCAATTTAAATAATTCTTTTAACAAAATTATCAACACTGTAAATCAGAAGTAGAAAAGTAGAATTAGGGAAATTTCCTAGTCATAGTTGTTAATGCATTAATGTCTAGGCATGTTATTACCTTAATTACGTCATTAAGAGTAATATAGAGTGATGCAAAAGAGACTTGGCAGTATATGCAATCCATTGCAGATCAATGTAGTTCAAATTTATCTCATATGGGATACATGGTTTCTCTAAAACAAGGGTGGCAAACCTTTAGAATACTACTGACAAAAAATTACTTTTTTTGGTAACGGTCCAATATGCGACCTACAAATGTAACTTGACCGATAAGATTGTATTGATCTACCTTCTACAGGTTTCTTTATCGTGGTTATTGTCGTAATGTGCATTTTATTTTATTTTATTTTATTTTTGTTCTCCAATACTTACAATCATTAATACTTGTCTTTACTGTTTTCAGTCACTACACTCGTTTTGTGAATTTTTTTGTGAGTTTTATTTTATGCGTGTAAATTTTTGTGTTTTGACTTAACATGACATCTACTATTGGTCACCTATATAGGCACATTATTAGAGATGAAGTGACGAGTGTTCAATATTTAAAAGACCGAGGATTATTACTGGCCAATAATCCAATGACATGTATAAAGGTGAAAGACGGTGTTGAATGTAATGGCCAACTAGTGGAATATCTAAGAAATAGTAAAAAACGAAATTCTGATGGCACAATGAAAATGTTGCTACATTACGAAATAAAATAAAGGTTAGTTATGTAGTTATAAAATATAGGTTAATGAGTAGGTCGCGTATTGAACCGTAAATCAATGTGTAGGTCACATATTGGACCGTAAATCAGAGTGTAGGTCGCATATTGGACCGTAAATCAGTGTGTAGGTCGCATATTGGACCGTTACCCCTTTTTTTTTTTATTAATTTTTTTGGCGAGGAGTGCCATGAAAAATTTTATATATATTATATTATGATAAAAGCCGGACATACTTTGCACCACGGATATTCTTTGCTCCTCAAGTCAAATACTTGGTGGGTTTGTAAAATTTTAAGGAAATAATAACTCATTTCTTCAATAAGACGATTCTGAACGAATGAAATTAATAAATAAAGAACAATAATAGTTGTTATTTTCAACACATCAACCAATAGTATCTGACCCGAAGAGCGATGAATATCCATGGTATGTCCAGCCTTCTTGTTTTCTTTTTTTTGTTTGGTCTACTTTTTTTTATCTAATAAATAATGAAAGGAAAAAAATAAAGTGTTAGAAAATTAAACAACATTTTTTTTTTTTTTTTTTTTTTAATAATGGTTTCAAAGTGTTTCTTTTCAAATTTTGGATGGTTTTCCCAAAGAAAAAAAAAAATTGAAGAATTGAGAAATTCAAAAACTGACCTGTCTAAAGTACTAAGTAGAGGCAAATCCTGTTTCAAAAAGTTACTGATCAAGACTTTTGGACAAGTATCTATAAGACAAAGTGTTTAATGAAAAAAAAGAAACATTGTAAAAACACTAGTTTCTTCACTTCGTTCAGAATCTAAAATTTTGTAATTTTATTCTATAATTAATGTATATTAATATAAAAAAGGTTAGTTTAGATACATAATATTACAATTATATTACTTAGTTAATTATTTATTTCCTTGATGTGAATTTTGTTGTAGAATATTTGATAATTTATATATATATATATATATATATATATATTTGCAGCCAACTCTTAATAAACATAGATAACATACTAAACACAATATTATATACTATAATTTTATCTACAGATGAAATTGAATAATCGTTATTGATCAAAAGCCGTTAGATCAAAATATTTTTACCTATTATATGTAATATATATTATAAATAGTAAAAATATTTCTTTTTCGTATAACATGGGATTTTCCATCCCTGCTCTAGAAGATGAGTGAATTAAAATGCCTACCCCTATTTATTAATAAATGCTGTAGCCCCACTTTTATAAAATTCTTTTAAAACGAAAATTCCATCTTTCATCTTGCTTGTTATCTGTATGTATATACTGAGGAGGGCAGTATTTCAAATACAATTGTATCTTGTACTTATATACTAATTTTGTTTCATATTTTCAGTATTTAGTATATTAGTTTTTTAGATTACAAAATAATTCAAGTATAAATACTAAATACTTTTTAAACTGATCAACTATTAAGTTGTAATTAAAAAATTATTAAATTATACATTTCAAAATTGTTTTTTTAATAACTTTGAAAGAAAAATATTTTATTATTTTAAATTCTCAGCTGTTTTTCCAAAGACGAGAAGAAACTATCTTAATTTCAAGTAAAAACGGAAAAATATCTCATAAACAAAGATTTTTTTAGTACTGACTAGTAATTTAGTCAAAACTCCAAAACAAATAGTACCAGAAACTTAATATTTTAACTAGTCATGAACATTAGCCTAATATAAATTGAGGTATTTTTGAAAATATGTTGATTAAATTTAGATAAATATAGAATTTTGGAAATACTTAAAATATCTAGTTTTTTGAAAGTTTTTTCTTATAACATTTTATTAGCACTTAAAGGATAAGAATTTTAATTCCACCAAAACATTCATTGAAGGTTTTTTTTATCCGCAATCAAACTTTCTTAATAGTTGGCTCAATAAATAATTTTTTACAAGCGTTTTAAGTTAGAATTTTATAAAATTGATAATATTCATGTAAAATGACAATTATTTATCCATTAAAACCATACTAACTTTAAATTCTAAATCTGATAGAATTTTTTTGTGGCTTTGGAATTGATTTAGATTATTAATGTTGGTTTTGTTTCTCGTCAAAAAATGTAAAATAACCCCCCAGCCATGATAAGTGCTAATGGACTACAGTTTTGTAGTTATTCTGCAAAAAAATCAAAGAACAATCAAGATAAATATTAAGATACATTTCTTTTTTTTTTTTAAAATAAGGTATTTAGTAGTTTGTATTTACTTAAAAACAAATGTATTTAATATTTCGTATTTATTTATTGAACTCAAATGTATTTTGTATCTTGTATTTATTTGATCAAAATCAATGTATTTAGTATTTAAATACAACTTTGGAAGTATTTTGCCCATCCCTGTATACATAAATGTATATATTTTTTTATTATTATTATTTATTTATTATTTTTTTTTTTTTTTTTTTTTGCTTAGTGTTATTTTGTATTAGACGTTTTTAATAAAGTTATCTAATATACATGTAATTACTTTTATTTTTTATAAGTATTTAGAATTAACCCTAAATGCTAAACACAAATAACAAATATTTTTAAAACTAAAATGATAAAGTATTTCAGTTGATACTTACTCAAAGCTGCATTTACCCTATCAATAGATGCTATAAGGTGTATATTTTTTAACGAACAAATTCTTGAAAAAATATGTTGTATTTTGAAGTTTTGCAATTCAACACCATCTAAGTTGTGTACAAGAATATAAATATGATCAGCATTTTTTAATTTCTGTTTTTCTTCAATTTGATGAAATGCAAGTTCAACACTGCCGGGACAATTTTCAAGACCCAATAAATCAATTGAAATAGATTCTAGTATCTATAAATTATGAAAAAATGTATTTGTAAAATGTACTTAAAATATTATTAAGAATAAGAATTTTTTTTAAAATTCTCACTTCTTTCAGAGTTAATCCAGGAAAAAATCCATTTATAACCAACACAGACTCTTTTTCAAGCATAATTGACCTGAAGTCATTAATGATTTGTCTTTTGGAACCTAATCCATAGAGTAATACATTAAACCCTTCTCTAGAAAAATAAAATAAAATAAAATTTATTGTATAAGTATAATTTGAAAAACATTTGTTAAACATGATTACTTTAGTAAACATAACCAGTATGGGAAATTTGATACAATTTCTTTATACATAGCTTTAAATTTTTTATCGTGGATAGTATTTGAATTTCTTGATAATTGGTCAACTTGTTCTTTTTCTAAAGCAGGATTTTTTAATAATTTTAATGTATTATCAGATGTCTTGGACTTTTTTAAAGATTTAGTCGATTTTGATAAAAAATAATCATCTGACTTGTATACCTAAAATGAAAACACAATACTAAAAACTTTAAGTAAGTTAAGTAACAACAAATACTTACATAAGAAACTTCCTTTTTTCTAGTAGATCTTCTTAATGGAATGTCATTTACTTTTAAATCTTCTGTTTGAGCATTAGAATGATTACTAGAATCACTGTCACTTTCAACACTTTTATCACTGATACTATAATCTGAATCATTCAACTCATTCAGTTGTTCAAATTTTTGATGTGCTATTCCTGAAAAGTGTAAAGAAATATTAATTAAGTGTTCAAACAATAATAAAAAAATAAATTACCTTTTGCAATCTGTTTTCGAACAGCTCTAGGTGTTTTGGTGAGCATATTTTCATTGTCCCCACGTTTTCTTAACTTGGAGGTTTTAGGGGTTGAGTAAATACTTGGAATATTCTCCACATCGCATTGATTTTTGTAACTTTTTACACAATGCTTATGTTTAGATTTTCCAGGTGTTTCAAAACCATATTTGTTATCAGATGAATATTGAGAATCTAAAACTAAATATATGTATGCCATTATTATTAAATTCAAAAATATAAATAATAATAATAATAATAGTAAAATTATTATAACCATTGTCTGATAATGCTTTTTGGGATTTTAACGTGGATGATTTAGATGTCGCTTTAGTTGAATTTCTAGATGCCCTTGAATCAGATTCATTTTCAATATCAAATAAATCTGAAAAAAATCAAAACTTGATAAAAAAAAAAATCACTATTGTTCTTTAAAATCATTCAAAAATACTAGTAAGAATTATTTTTTGTGAAATTATAAATGACATTTGGTATTAAATTATAAAAAGCCTGAGCCTGACATATTTTGCACCACGGGTATTTTTTGCTCCTAGGGTCAGCTAATCTTGATGGTTACTTTGTCGATAAATTATTTCTTCAGTAATATAATCTTGAGCGAAGGAAGTTAATAATATAAAGAACAATAAAAGTCGTCATTTTCAACACACCCACTGAAAATATCTGACCGAAGAGCGAAGAATAACCATGGTGCGAAGTATGTCTGACTTTCTTGTCTAACCTTTACTTATCTTTGCTTTTCTTTTACTTTATGGAGAATTATATTTCAAAATATTACTGGTCAAGATTTTATGGACAAGTATTTCCATACAAAAAGTGTTTAGAAAAAAATAAAATAAAAAAAAAAGTGTGTACTTTGCTTGTCAGGGTGTTCTTGGCACGTTGAGTGGATTCTCTTGACGGGTGTATTGAATTTTAAAGAAACAATAAATTATTTCTTCAAAAAAACAATTCTCAACGAAACAAGTTATATAAAGAGAAAAAATGCAAAACTTTGGAGTTCCGGGCTGGAATCAAACCCTGATACTGCAGCATGATAGGCCGGTTCCGTTACCATTATGCCACAAAACATTACTTGACCTTGTAGGTATTTAGTATAATAACCGAAAATATTGAATTTTTAAAATAGAATAAAATAGTTAGAAAACTATTGTTGCACGTGGATTTTAATTCACACCATCATATTCAGCATAGAAAAGTACATAAGATGCAATAAAACATCAACCTTCTGGAACCACGTGTTATCTATAGATATTTCCTAATACCTGTCTGTATTTTCTCCGATTTTTTTTCAATCAAACCCTTGTAAAATTTTTAATTATTTGTTTATAAGAAATTTTATTGCACTGAAATATTTGCGATGAAATTCTCTATCTAGACACCAAGTTTCAAAAAAATCGGTCCAACCAATTTTCTTTTATGTATGTTAAAGTGCGAAATTTTAGGTGAAACTAACAAATTTCGTTGAAATTCTAACTTCAAAATTCTAACAAAAAAAAAGTTGACTAACGATTTTTGAGATTTTTTCAGGTCAATTAGACATATATATCAGTGAGATCATATTAAATTTTCAAGTTCTAATATCAAAAATCAAAAATTTTATTACTTAAAAATAACAAAAAATGAGATATTTTCGAAATTTTCAAAATGCCATACTCAACTCAAAATTGATCAAATCTTTTTAAAATTTTTATGAAATGTTCTCGTAGCTATTTATAGTGGTTGGTAAAAATTTCAAGTCCCTAGCTGCATTGTTTTTTAGAAGTTATGTTAAAAAGTAATTTTCAGTTTTACGGAAATTTCGGTAATTGCATATTTTGTCAATTTTTTGAGAGTTTTTTCCTGTTTTTGGAAAAAGTATTGAGAAATTGGAAAAATTACCTCTTTGAAGTACCATCTAGGTATGATTCCAGTTCAATAAAGATACTGATCGAAACTTTTGGACAAGTATTTCTAAACAAAAATGTGTTCACAGAAAAAAAAAAAACATCATTGTAAAATCATAAACTTCTTCATTCCGTTCAGAATCTAAAAAATGAAAATAATATCCTATGAAGATTTTTTTTTCACCCTTATGTTCAAGCAGATATTTTTTTAGTGTTCAATGTAAAATACCTCGAGGTTGAAAATTAAGTACTTTTTTGATATTTTTACCTTGTTGACTTTTTTTAAGCAGTGGACTCTCTGCATTTTCGGTACATTTTTTTTTGCTATTGGGTGTTTTTTGAAAACATGATGTATTTGTTGATGGTTTTTTTTGTTTTAAATTAAAGCTAAAGATACGTCCACCTGGAACATCTCCAATTTCAAACAGTGCTGTAAACAAAAAAATATTTAGGTAACAAATAAAAACTAGCTACATTTAAAAATACTTACCCTGTGGTTTTGGTACAACATCCAATTCATTTTCACTCAGTTCTTCTCCATAACTTATATTACCTTGTGTTAGCTCATCTTTTTTACCTAAAATATATTAATTCATTATGTTTAAAAAATAATTTATCAAATTAAATATTTTAATTTAAAATAATTTCAATAAATATAAGAATTAAATACATAATTGTTTGAAGAAAATTTACTAGGTAGAAATAAATATAAACAAGTACTCGCTTTTTATGGAAACTCTAGAACTACATGCAGTTTCTGTAATGTGTTTAGATGTTCCATTTAAGACATTTGAACGATTTCCTGCAAAAATATTTTTGTCAATAGTTATTCCTACTTCAACAGAAACTTTAATTAATTTAATTAATGCATTTTAACTAATGCAATTTTTTTATATTGTAAGTCCCACAAAAAAAAAAAAAAAAAATGACATTTATTTTAATGAGAAGACATCATTCATTTTTATTATGCAAGCTAAGTTACACTAACGTAATATATCATCTTTTATAATATAAACAACATCTTCATCTTTAATGAACTCCACATCAATTTCATATTTAACTTCGACAGTTGAATCCATTAAGTTGCTTTTATGAAAATGATATTTATTATTTACTGTCTGTGTAAAGAAAAATTAGTGAAACAATTTTTATCACAAGTAATCAATATTTGTTTAGATAATCTATATTTCCCTCCATTTATGAATGTAACCATAGATATATAAGTTTATAGGTCTATGGAACAGAGTATAATATTCTAACCACAAAATATAGTCGAGAAAAATTTTAATTTTTAATTTGTAAAATATATTTCTATATACATAAACATATTATGTGTCTAAATATATTTAATCTATATTTATTGTCGTTGTATGTGATGTATCTTATAATATTATAATAAAAAATGTTTACATTTATAATTTCATTTAAATTCTAAAAATTTACATTAAGAATCTTTTACAACATCTTTGACAAGCATTTTTCATTTATTTTTTAATCTGTTGATAAGACGTACTCTATAACTGTTATCATTGAATCATTGAAAATATTTATTTGTGCACAAATAAATAATAATGTACTGTATTTCCGAAATATAATTTACATAGATATTATGACTTAAGATTTTATATGTAATGTAATAATATCGAGAATAATCTGAAACGTATTTCTGTCACAATCGTACGATGGCCGAAATAAAAACGGAAGTGATTGACATGGCTGACAATGGAGACGATGACCAGTGGTTATATGGAGATTCAAATTCAAATCTTGACACTGTGGGCACATTAGCCGAAGATAGTAAAACCACTGAATTAGTTGGTGTTGGTGAAGATGAGGTAATATTTTTATAGAATAATTAGTTAAAATATTTTGACATTTACCAGCTGTCTCTAATAAACTGCCTTTATCTTTGAAAAACATTTTTTCATTCTTCCAATTCAACGGGTTTCTATCTTAATTAGAGGAGGTAAAATAACTTTTCATAAAATTTGTAAAGAGAAATTTCTTATGAAATATTGATCATTACAAAAAGTATAACGATACCAATCCAACTAAGTATGTCAGCTGTTTATTAATATGTACCTCAATATTACTAAGATATTCAAAATGTGAAATAACTGAATCTAGAAGTTTATCATTAAGTTACCAAAAACTCAAAAGTAACATTACTTTTATTTTATTTACATTTTTACAGCCTATTTAAATGGTAGGTATTAGTAGTTTATATTTAAACATATTAGGTACACCTAGCATTAGTTCATTTATCATTTTATTCTTCATAATATATTTTATTTGCAGGAAGCCCGTCTTATGGAATTTTTGGCGAATCCTGGACCCGGTAATCTTTTAAGACTAATTAATTTATTTTTAGGTTTTGAATTATTTAGTATTATTTTACTGTGATGTAATAAAATAACAATTAATTGAAATTTTCTGTTTTTTGTTATGTTAAAGGAAATATTGATATAGTACCACCTGTGAAAGAATTAGATGTTGATGATCCCAATCGACCAAGGAGTCCAGAACCTTTTTTTGGTTTACCAGGAATCCCAACTGAGGTTTTGACTGAATCACCTAAAGATGAATTTGAAACTACCTCAAAGAAAATTTTTATTGTAGAAAATACTAATACTCCTGACAAAATATCTGAAGAAAACAATGATGACAAACAAGTATCATCTGAAGACAGTGAAGAAGATAGTGATGATGATATTGTTGTAGCACCTGGTAACTTTACGCTATCTTCAATAGAGAGCAATATGGGATCTCTCTTGCAACAAAATAATTCAAGCCCAACAACTGCTGGAATAAATTTAAAACGGAATAACTTATTAACATTAACCAATATTTCTGGGATGTCAACTGGAAGTAAAGTAAGTTATAATATTTTACGATACGTGCATATTTTGCACCCATTTAATTACATATATTTTTTAATAATAGACTTCATATTCATATAACGCTAATAGATATTGGTTTCCTTGTTTATTCATTTCATAGTAGAATAGAATTAAGCCTAATAATTTTTGTAACAAATACATTTTTTTATTGTTAGGCTCTGCAGTTCAAAAATATTCTATAAATGTTCTATGGAAACCCCCATGTTTTTATGAACTTTTTCAATTGTGTATTTTATTATTATATATTTATTTTATCTAATTTATCGTTTAAAATATTTACACAGATATTAATGAAATCTATTAAGTTCAAATTTTCAAAAAAACTTTTTCTTTAATTATTAAACTAAAATTATAACTCATTTTTTCATTCCTTCATTATGTCATGTTTTTAGCATCAAGGAAAATTTAATGTTGAAGACTTTGAAAGTATGGGTTCCATAAATGGTGTTCCTGCTCATGAGTATGCTATTGAAACTACTGAAGAAAAACCTTGGTTAAAACCAGGGGCAGATATAACAGGTAATAAGATGCTATTTTGTTAAAAAATGATTATAATAAATAATAGTATCCTGTATCAAATATATATATACAGTGAAACCTCTGAATAGCAGACACTCTCGATCGCCGAAATTTTGTCCGCTATTTAGAGGAAAACATTTTTTTTAGGAAATTAATAAATTCAATAATTTTATTTTAGATTATTTTTACGTTAATTAAATATGTACATACATGATAAAACTAACATTTATGAAAAAAAACCAGTTACCTAGATTTTTATTTTATTTTTACATTAATTAAATACATCTTAAAAAAATAAAAACTAAAATTTCTGAAAAAAGTCTATTACTTTATTTTATGTATAATAAATTCGCACTACAATAAACGCAACTAAACGCACATAGGACATTGCATTAGTTACAATATTTCGTTGACGCGATAATATTTCAATGACTGAACGGATAAGATACGATTTTCATATATGTACAGCATAATAATGTACACATAAGATAACTTAAAACATAATTGAGATTTTTATTCAGGTATTCTAAAATAATTCTTAATTTAAGATAAAAATTACTAATATCAATGTCATAAAAGTGTCCGTTATTTAGAGTGTCCTGTATTTAGAGGTTTTCCTATACAAAAGTTGTGAAAATGTCCCCGTCCCCGAAAAAACGTCTGCTATTTGGAGGTGTCCGTTAAGGGAGGTTTCACTGTATATATATGTTACGGTTAATGATGTAAATGTGGTAAATGTCGTCATTCTCCGGTAAATGACATCATTTACCTGAAAATTGGTATATGATGTAAATGTAGACATTACCCGGTTATTGTCGTCAATCC
>JAIPRM010002016.1:0-10109 GCA_025469315.1 Stegophylla sp. TES_Ste_2020 | reverse complement strand
TAAAAACAAAATATTGTAATGTGACAACGGAGGCAGTTATGACATATTTAGGCTTATGTAGTAATTGTCAAGTAAAACAATCAAATCCAAAAAGAGGACTTGTAACAAAACCAATTCTACATTCCGCTGTCCGCTTGTTTTAGCTGGTCATCAAGGCTTCAATCGATGCAACTGCAAAGCTGGTTGTGGTACTAAAAAATGTGCTTGCAATGCAGCAGAAATGTTGTGCAGTTCAAAATGTCATGGCAACCAAAACTGTGCAAATAAATAATTTATAATTATGTATAATATGCACTTTTGTTATTAATTTCAATTAACTTAATTTTTTTTATTTTAAACTTAATTTTTAAATCATTATTAAATAGCACCTATCGTAAAATAAACAGTGTGTTATTTTAAATTTTTCATCATTTTCCACCAGTTTTGGTAAATGTCATCAATGACCGGTGAAACATGTAAATTTGAGTTTGAAATTTATTTTTTTACATCATTTACAAACATAATCAAATCATTTTGGTAAATGACGTCATTGACCGGTCAATGATGTCATTCACCAATTTTCGTCTTTCGCCGTAACATATATATAAACTAAAATACTTATTTGATAATTAATTATAATCAAGGGTTTTTCTTTTCTTTTATTGTATTTATTTTTATAAATGTTTTTTTAGATTATTTTAACTATGGTTTTAATGAAAACACTTGGTTAGCATATTGTGAGCGTCAAAGAAAAATGAGATGTAATGAATCATTAGTTGGAATGTCAACATTGGCTATGCATAATAATCAACAAGTTTTGACAAGTACTGCAAATAATAATATGATTCCAACTTTGGATATTAAAACCAGCACAAAATTTCAAACGCCAAATGTTCCACCACCAAAAGAAAACACTATTGAAGTATGTATGATTTTGGTTAATGTTTTTATAGATTATAAATGTTGAACATTTCATCATAAATACTAATTCAAAATTATAAAATATGGAAAATTAGATAATTTGAATTAGTAAATTATAAATTATAATACCTTATGATTATCGTATCTATATTTTAATTTTCAATATAGATCATGACAGCAGAAAGGAGAGAATATAGTCGTAAACATTTTTCAACTCCAGATTTATCTGTCCCGCCACCAATAATTCCAGCAAATTTTGATGTACCTCCTCCAATGATTCCAAGTTCAATAAATTCAATACCTCCTCCAGGGTAAATATAAAGCTAAAATGTAATAAATCCTAATTTAATTTTTATACATTCATTTTAGATTTGGCCCTCCACAAATGAATGTACCCTATGAACCAGAATATTATGCACATGAACCAGATCCATACTATAATGCATTTGAACCCACTCAAGATATACAATGGAATCAAGTAATTAAATTAAGTTTTATATATTATTTATATATATATATATATATACAATATAATCAGTTTTACATATATTTTATTTTTTATTTTTACTTAATGTCACAGTCATATAGCTCAAGTTAATGAATTAGTAAATAATTAGTATTGAAATATAATTAAAATTAAATAAAATAACTAATGCAGAAAATAGAAATAAAATTTAGTACTTATTCACCACAACAAAACACAAAAACTAATAAATCATATTATTTACAACATTATTATTTCTAAAGCGAAACGAAAAAGCTAGTGTTTAACAGTGATGTCTATTATTATTATTATTATTATTATATTTTGTATATATTTTTTCATATGGAAATACTGGTCCAAAAGCTTCAACCAGAAACTTTTTATTTGATTCTAGATTTGTGTTTATATTATACTTTAGAGGTCATTTTTCAAATTTCTCAAATTTTTTTAGGGAAAAACTACCAAAAATTTGACAAAAAAAAAAAAAAACTCAGAAACTATCTTTTTTTGACCAAAACTTAATGACAATTTAAACATAGATAGACAATAATATGAGAAATATCTTGACGCAAGAAAATTTTGAAAATAGGATATTTTTTTTTATTTATTTATTATTATTATTATTATTTTATTTTTTTGTTAACACTTATTTGTTTAGAAAATACTTGTCCAAAAGTCTCAACCAGTAACTTTTTGAAACCAAATTTGTTTCTAGATGGTACTTTAAAAATAATATTTTTTCATAACTCTCTATTTCTCAAAATTGGCAAAAACTATCCAAGATTGGATAAAAAAGACTCACAAACTATCTCTTATCAATTCAAACTTCAGAAAAATTTAAATATAGATTGACAATAATATGCAAAATATTTTGGCATAAGAAAATTTTTAAAATGAGAAAAAAAAATATAGACATTTTCTGCTAACAATTTTTTTCATCGAATATTTTTTTTTTCTATTTCTTTATTTATTAGATTAAAAAAAAATAAAGTAAAACTAGGTAAAGTAAATTCAAATACCTAAAGAAAAGTAAAGTCAATTAAAGTGAAAAAAAGATAAGTATAGACAAAAAAGCAGGCATACTTCGCACCATGGATATTCTTTGCTCTTTGAGTTATATATTCTTGGTGGGTTTGTTGAAAATAACTACTATTATTGTTCTTTATATTATTAACTTCCTTCATTCAGAATCATGTTAATGAAGAAATAATTTATCATTTCTTTAAAATTTTATATACCCACCAAGATTATCTGACCCTAGAAGCAAAGAATACCCTTGGTGTGAAGTATGTTCGGCTTTTTTGTCTATACTTTACTTATCTTTACTTTACTTTACTTTTTCTAATATGTTGTACATATTTCATAATGTTTAACATCGTTTATTTTTTTATTAATTAGAGTTGGAACTCGAATATTAAAAGTATAGAAAACATTCCTACTCTTTCAAATGGAGATTCCTATAACAAAGCAAGACCAGTAAGTAAATTAATAGTATTTTAAAGTTATAATTTTGCTTAAATTACAAAAAATTACCAAAATGTTATAGGATGTAGTTAGAGATAAAGAATATTATGCCTCACGTGTTAAAAAAGAACCAGAAGAACGAAATTATGAACGAGAACGTGAGATTCGTAGTAGTCGTTACCGTGAAAGAGATCGGGACAGAGATCGTGATCGTGAACGTGACAGAGACAGAGAACGTAGTAGACACAGAGAAAGGTTAGTGATGTTAATTAATTATAACATTCATATTTAAATAGCTATTATATTTATAGTTTGATACATGTTAATAAACATATAACATATTTTTAATTATATTTGTAGTGAAGGTGTTGACAGTCCAGAAACAAGTTATAAAGAAGAGAGAGAATACAAACACAAGTAATTTAAATTAATTTAACTAGTAATTATTTGCTTTTTGTGTAACTAAGATAATTATAAAAGGTGTTAAATGCAAATACAAATTTTATCAGGTCTCATCGTCATCGCTCACGAAGTCGTAGTCATGAAAAGCGTTCGAGGAAACACAAGTCTCGTAGTAGAAGTGGGTCTAGGCATCGTCATAAAAAGAAGAAGAAGAAGTCTGAAAAGAATAAGGAAGAAGACAACAGTGATTGATTGATTCTGTTGGTTATTATAATATACAATTCAAGAATTTTATATTTTATTAATATTCACACTTTTATATATTAAGTTGATAATGGTAATTTATGGGTCATTTCAACTCATATGGTGTTGAACTAAAGTTAACATAATAAAAGTACATACTTCAACAAATAAAATTAAAATGTCATCTTTAAAAGCCGTGTGTGTGTGTGTGTGTGTGTGTGTACATGTATATATACATACATACATACATATAATATGTTAATATAAATAACTTCTATATAATATACCACATATTTATAAATAAACGTTGTCTTATAGTTTTTCATAACTAATAGAGAAAATGACAAAAAGGTAAAATTTTGCTTAATTAAAAAGGTATGAATTGATTCATATATATCTATCATAGTATACATTATGTCCAACATGTATGTATAAATTTATACACAGTCTCACTGAATAAGATCAACATCTTATTTTATTGGTAAGTCCCCATGTATAATACCTGTTATCACATTATTACTGCTATGAGACATGCAAACTTGGCAATTGTAATCTTAGTCTGTGCAACTTTAAATTTTAATACACTCCTATATAATATTGTCACTCATGTTAGACACTTAATTTTTACAACATGGCTCCATGATATACAATCCTAAGATATTTTGTACAAGTTATATTGAAAGCTTTATTATTTTATGATAAAACAAATATTTAAAATGAAAACTAAAACTTATACTTATTTACATTGTACCTTGATAGGATTTAATCACCAAGTAATTAAGTTTTATTGGAACTTAATTAATAATAAGACTGAAAACACCTTTAATTTAGTTATCAAAATATGTAATTAGCGAAATAAAAGAATACATTTAGTATTTTTTTTTAATTGCATTATTTTTCAACATTCACTACTCAATAAGTTGTCCAAATTTACAAAAGTTATAAAAATCGTAGTAAATTATATAATATAAAAATTATTATTATGTTACTTTTATCAAGGATATTAAATTATACTATACTTTAATGACTGCCACCAATTTTCAATTTTGGTAAGAATGCCACTGCTAAAAATGAAACTAAAACAAATACATTTTTAAACAAACAAAAATTTTATTGGTGATAGCATTGATAAATTATTTTTATTTGATTGATTGTAATTAATAAAAATAACTTGAGTGAAACATGAGACATTCAGAAAGTATTGATAAAACATTACCTAGTCAATTTACTTTTAAAACTCGACTCTACAAATTTTTAATTCTACGTTTCTGTTGAGTTGGTTTCAATTTTAATTTTAGTGTATTAAAAATCAGGTGAATTAACTAATTTTACAAAGAAAATTAGGGAATACATATAGGTAATTTTCTAAATATTTTGCTATAAAACATTTTCAAATTGTACGTACTTGATATTAAAACGGCTAAAAAATAAAATATCATTGGACAATTATGGTCAATCAACATACCAAAAACAAGTACTCCAAAAATAGCGCCTAATCGGCCATTCATTACGATTAAAGAGAATGCAACTCCTCTAAATCAAATAAGCATAAAATAAGAAACACTTTTTATATGAAATCATTTCTTAAGTAAGTTACCTCACATTACTTGGAAACAGTTCAACAATAATACAAAATAAAATTGGTTCCATTAAAGAAGTAAATCCTTCCAAAATACAGCACATCATTTCTGCTTGAAAATCGTTAACAGTTATTAAAACTATTAATGATGCTATGATTGGAACTCCACAACTAATGACTAAAAGAAAAAATGTATTTTACCTTTTTCAAGGATGACATTTTTAAAAATAAGTAAACCCTAAATATTAGATATCTAGCTGTATGCTGCAATACTAAGAAAATTTTTGATACCCTTTCTGTTTCTGAACTTTAGATTCTGAGCAGAGAAAATAAGCTAGTGTTTTTACAGTAATGATTAATATACAAATACACATAAGAAAAAAAAAGTTTGTACTTCGCTTGTCAGGGTGTTCTTCGCACGTCAGGTGGGATTCTGTTGATGGGTGTATTGAATTTTAAAGAAATGATAAATCATTACTTCAATAAAACAATTCTGAACGAAGGAAGTAAATAAATATAAAAAAAAATTCGGACTGCCGAGTTAGAATCGAACTCCGGCACTGTTGTGTCATAACAGATTGTCGTACCACTGCGCCACACTATGTATTATATGTATAATAAAATTATTAAGTATTTAGTATAATACCTGGAAATATTAAATTTTCAAAATAGAATAAAATAATTAGAAAACCATTGTTGGACGTGGATTTTAATTCACACCATCATTTAGTGTCGAAAATACATAAGATGCAATAAAACATTATCAACCTTCAGTAACAATTTATAACCCATCTATTTCGTAATATCTGTCTTTATTTTCTTCAATTTTTTTTTATTCAAACCATAGACATATAAGTAATATATTTATTATGTCTTTGATTCAAACCCTTTTAAAATGTTTAATTATTCATTCATAAAAAATTTATTGCACCAAAATATTTGCGATGACATTCTCTATCTAGACACCAAGTTTCAAAAAAATCGGTCCAACCAATTTTCTTTTATGTATGTTAAAGTGCGTAATTTTAGGTAAAACTAACAAATTTTGTCGAAATTCTAACTTCAAACGGGTATAAAAAAAAGTTGACATACGATTTTCGAGATTTTTTCAGGTCAATTAGACATATATGTCAGTGAAATCATATTAAATTCTCATGTCTGAATATCAAAAATTAAAAATTTTATTACATAAAAACTAACAAAAAATGAGAAATTTTCAAAATGCCATACTTAACTCAAAATTGATCAAATCTTTTTGAAATTTTTATGAAATGATATCGAAACTATTTTTAGTGGTTGATGGAAATTTCAAGTCCCTAGCTGCATTATTTTAGAAGTTATGTCTAAAAATAATTTTCAATTTTACGGAAATTCCGGTAATTGCATATTTTGTCAATTTTTCGACTGTTTTTCCCCATTTTTGGAAAAATTATTGAGAAATTGGAAAAACGACTTTTTTATTGTACCATTTGGGTACGATTCCGGTTCTATAGAGATACTGATCGAAACTTTTGGACAAGTATTTCTATACGAAATAGTGTTTCAAGAAAGAGAAAAAAATTTAAAAAAAAATAATAATAAACATCATTGTAAAAACATAAGCTTCTTCTCTTCGTTCAGAATCTAAAAGTGTTAGAAAAAATTTCTAGAATTATTTTTTTACATTTTCCAAATTGTCTTACGTCAAAATAAATCATTTGCTTAAATGTCATAAATGACGCCCCCCCCCTGACCTCTTCATAGTTAAGTACTTAAGGTACTTAATACCTACTTAATATTATACATACACAAAATAATCTTTTTGTTAAAATATTTAACTCCGATTCCAGTGATTAGAATAAGTGGTAGTGAAGTTGCGGCCACAATTAAAGCGCTTAAATAAGCGTCTCCTGAAACAGGGCTTTGCGTTGATTTATCGGAATGTTCCAATAACCAATCTGAAGCTATACACATATTTACATCGCCTGAATTTTTTGTCTTAAAATCTTGATATCTTGAAAACAGTTCAGGAATCCAAATAAGTATCGCAATATACCTAAAAAATAAATGAAAATGAATAAAAATAAAAAAAGCCGGACATACTTCGCACGACGGGTGGGATTCTCTTGACGGGTGTATTGAATTTTAAAAAAACGATAAATCATTTCTTCAATAAAACGATTCTGAACGAGAGAAGTTAATAATATAAAAAATAAATAAGAAAAAAAATGTTCAAAATTTTTTTTCACATTTTCAAAATTTTCTTGGACCAAAATCTTTCTTACATGATTTTTTATCTATGTTTAAATTTTCATATTGTTCGGATCAAAAAATGATGGTTTCCGAGTCGTTTTTGTCAAATTTTAGGTAGTTTTTTCCAAAAAAAAAAAAAAAAATGAAGAATTGAGAATTCAAAAAATTGCCTCTCTAAAGTACAGTCTAGAGGCAAATCCGGTTTCAAAAAGTTACTGATCAAAACTTTTGGACAAGTATTTCTATACGAAAAGTTGTACACAGAAAAAAAAAATGAACATCATTGTAAAAACACTAGCTTCTTCACTTCGTTCAGAATCTAAAAAAAATTTCTCTGCATTTTGCATAAGTGACATTGTTGTTTTAGGTGCACTATATTTGATAACTACTTCGTGAAAAGATGCTACACCGAAGATTTTCAGTAATAAAAACATGTTGCCGCAAAACAGTTAAAAAGAGTTCAAAAATGATTTTATAGTTTAATCACCTATTATGAAATCGATAGAGGATAACATTTCAGAGTGAACCTCATTTCCATTTTTCAAAATATTAATAATGAAAAATGGGAATGAGGTTCACTCGGAAATATTGTCTTCAACAGATTTGAACATAAATGATTTTACTCTAAAATCAATTTAAAACCCCTTTTTAACAGTTTTGCGCATAAGTGATTTTTGTGTGTAAACATGTATTATTCACCAGGCATGTGCTACCACTGCTACCTAACATAATAATTTATATTATTGCGATGCTGTGGTAAACCACAGACATACGACGTATGACTAGTTTTTATGTATTAACGATGACCATAATTTTTTTTTAGAATCAAGAGAATGAAAGAAATACATAAAAATCACACACAAAAAAGAGTAATTTAAAAGTAGAGTACCCTAAAAGAGGTGACATAGATCAACGGTTCCCAATTAGAATTATGCCGAGAACCCCTAAATAAAACTTAAATTGAGCTGGGGACCTCTTTTTTACGTAAGTGCTTTTGAAAAATCCCTGCTTTTTATACATGTATTGTTTCAACTTATTTTAAACATAAAAATCAAGAAATACATTCTTTTTATGATTTATTTTAATAAACACACTTTTTTGTAATATTATGAACACACATTTTCCCCAAAAAAAACTAAAAAAATATTAAGTTTCATCCTGACTAACACAGCCGAGGACCCCCTAATATTTACCCGCGGACCACTAATTGGGAACCACTGACATAGATTATTTAGTGATATAACATGAAAACTAAAAAGTTTAAAACGGGTTATTGAAGTAATTTTTGAGTTAAACTACGAATACCTTTTATCAAATTTAGGTTCATATTTATAGAAAAACTTAAATATTGCTTTGGAAATTCATATTATATCAAATTATATCGTAACAAATCCCACATAAACAAAAATCTACAATATTAAAATACTGAGAAAATCTGTATATAATATATTATCAAGAAATACGATTATTCTATAATGAACATTTGATATTACCTCCTAGTTCGCGAACTTTCTTGAATGTACTGCATATAAAAATTGTTTATATTGATGAAGTAACGTTCTTTATTATTATTTATAATATTGTCATCATAGTGAATACATTTTTTAAAATGGCTATTGGTTAATAAGCAAAACAAAGTTTCACGTAAGAGTAAAGTTAAGTTAATGAAGGGTATGGTGCGTCGAAAATTGCAGTATGCAAATGAGAGGTATGTATGTAATTAAAATTCTATTTTATTTTATTTTATTAAAATACATACATTAAATTACAATACGAATTTCAGTGGCACGCAGAAAAAATTTTAATTAACTTTTTTTTTCTTACTGAAGCTTAAAAGATTATGATTTTACAATGAAGTTTATTTATTCCCCTTCTGTGAACACTTTTTGTACAAATATACTTGTCCAAATGTTTCAACTAGTAACTTTTTGAAATAGATTTCAGTTCTAGATGGAAATTTAGAGAGGTCGTTTTTCGAAATTCACATTATTTCAAATGTTTGACACGGCGTAAAATGTCCATGCCATTTTATTTCGATTTGATTGTTTATTTGCTTACTATAAAAAATTTAATAACAACCAATTAATTTGTTGAATATTACCATTATGGTAACTGTAGTAATACGATGGTCAATAATTAATGTTAATTTTTTAATTATATTTATTTTTAACGTTGGTAACCATCGTAACGATAGCTTCACTCAAAATCGTTTAAATAAATAATTGTTTTAACGTGTCTTTTAAAATTCAACACACCCACCTAAGAAGTAACGAATACCGATGATGCAAAGTATGACGGTTGCTTGTTACACCTAAAATGTATATAAAAATGTTCTAATTATTATTATTATTATTTTTTTCGTGGGAAAGGGGAGCACGCGAACAGTTTTAATATCCTCGATTGCAAAATTTTGGCACTATACCTAAAAAAGGTTCGCCATCCCTGTGATCAGGGTATATTGTAAGGCGCTGTTGATCATTGTTTGCGATGTTGAGAAAAATTTTGCGCTTTTGCAGGTTGCTAATATAATTAAATATGGCGAAAATAAAATTTTTCGTATTCAAATCGCTTTATTTTTAATTGATATTTTTTTTGTTATTTTTCAAAAATTATTTTAATGAATACAGAGTAAGGTAAGCCTATCTTGAGAAAAAAATATTGAGTCTTTTATACATTGTGAATGGTAATTGTATTGCTCCGATGCCAATGTCTGAATTTTATTTTGTTATTATTATTATTGAAAAATCACTTTTTTTACTGTTAATATGCTGTTTAACAAAATCGTTTAATTTTAAATGTATAGTA
>JAIPRM010002015.1:0-33131 GCA_025469315.1 Stegophylla sp. TES_Ste_2020 | reverse complement strand
GGTGTACCGAATATAATAAATATAAATGCAGTTCGTGTTTTACAAGTAGCAAAGATGAAACAGGTAATTAGTGATTTAAATATTTATTAAATATTTAATATATATTATTGTTTTATATAAATATCATTATAATTTGACAAAGTATATTAATTTATATTATATTATTTATAGGCACAATACTAAAGGAATCCTGTCATTCACATGCGCCAAATGATGCCAATATTCAAGTTAGAGAAATTTTGGAAAAAATTAAAGATGATGTAAAACGTAGTCAAGTGTCCACAAGGAATTTAATTAGTGAAGCTGTTACTACAGTTCCACTAGTTGTTGCTGCTCAATTACCAAGTCAATCACTGATTTCTTGAACAATCCGTAGAATAAGATGTAAAGTTGAAGTTTGTCCTCAAAATCCATTAACAGTTAACGATTTAAATATACCACTCGAATACCAATTAGTTAATAATAAACAATTTTTACTTTACGAATTGTTTGTTAGATAGGAAAACATTATAATTTATACATATAATTTTTTCTATTTTAATGTGCCTCTCCTATTAAAAATAACTGTTTATGACCTTGCGTAGAAATTGTATTTTGGTCAAACCATTTTGCTACAATGCTACGCTCACTTGGCCGAGGGTAGTGCGTAGTTGTAAGATAATAATTAAATAATTTGAAAGAAACTCGGAAATTCGTTGCTCTCAAAAAACGAATCTGAGCGAAGGTAGGTAGACGTAACTTTATAAAAATTGCGTTTGCAAGCAATCTTATTTGTTTTGGACTAATGACAAAATAATCCACATCGATTTAACGTGAACGCGATCGATTTCAACGTACAGGTAAAGTTCTTATATTGATACTGACTGAACAGAATTTAATGGCAAAGTAAGTATAAATAAACCTGTACACAGCATTACGTTCGGAAATTCGTATTAAATGAAAGCTTAAAAAAAATCTGCCGTTTTTTAGTTATAAAAGCAATTTTGGCTGTATAAGTTTTATCCTTAAACGCGTGTAAAAAATATTTCACCAGGCGATCGTTTTTAAAACATTTATTAGATTGAAAAACTCAAGGAGAAGCTTTCGTAAAATATTTCTATCTGAATAAAAATACAAAAAATGTCGTTAGGTTTAATACGCCGCACAGTGGGATGAAATGCATTCGGTAGCTTGCCAAAAGTCAATTTTTTAAGTGTTTCCTAATTCGTCAATTATCATAAATTATTTTTCCCTGCAACATTTGTGATATATGTCTAGTCTTGATAATATAATTTTGAGTTACATATCCACGAATTATATGACTTTGACTGCCTAATATTATATAAATTTGCTTATATTTAATTCGATAATAAACAACTTTGAAGTTTATTTCTGAGATTTTATCCCACTGTAATCAACACAATGTTACTATATATTAATTTAGTCATATATTTACTTTATTTAAATATATTTTTGTGTACAAATTATGTTTATATTTTTTTTTTTTAGAATTAAATAATTATTATTTATGAAAAATTAATACATATTACAGTTTCAATAGGCTGTGAATTAAATTTAACTCATTGTAACACTATCAGACCTATTTCAATTTAAAAATAATGTTCTCACATTTAAAATGAACTAGAATTTGTTTGCATTTATCTGCCCCTCTTAATTTGAGAGGCTTTTACATAAAATATTTACAAAGCTCGCATGACAGACTGATCACCGCGGCTCAAATACAGGCGATTAAGTATATTTTATTATACAACGGTATTTCCACTGTAAAGTGGTAGAAATAGAAATTATGTCTTAAAATGTATTAAATATAATTTTTTTTTCAACAAACATATGCAAAAAATGGTTTATATTGATTCAAAATAAATTGAATACTCATTTAAATTTTACTTGTTGTAATTTGAGTTATTAACGATTTAATTTTACTTCGTTCGCATTTTTACTATGATTTACCTATACGCATGATCATATATTACACAGTAGGTATTCAAGTGCTGTGTAACTAAAAATCATTTATTTACAGAGTAACTTCACTAATATAATATTAGCCAATTTAATATTGTATAACATGTATATAAATATAACTAACTTTGGTCAATAAAAATAAGTAATAATTTGAAAAAAAAATTACCTATATTATAGTATTTATAATTTATAAATATGCAATGAAATCTAGAAATAAGAAAAATATGCATTTATATGCCCGAAAATGTCAAATATGAAAATAAATGCAAAATAAGTTTACATATTAGCAATCTTGATTTCATGAATCGGATTTCTATCGTATTCTGGTATAATTCTGTCTGGGCTAAAAAAAAAAATGCATCAGAGCTCTAGTCATAATTTAACTTAATAGAGAATTCGAGTACAGCAGTGGCAGATGGTTTTCGTATATGAACAATGAGCCCGGACGTTATGACCGAAATTTCACTAATATATGCATTTAAAAATGACAAAATATGAAATTATAAGCCTTCAAATGCATTAAATGATCTATTTTTAACAAATATATGCTAAATAAACAAACATCCGAGCTTGAGTTATCAAACTGTAACCAAGAATTTCGTAGTTATTTCAGGAGCGCAACGATTTATTCATTGCTCTCGAATTTCAAACAATATCTCCAACATAATATGCGAGCCATAGTAAAAACTACCCACTAGATACTATGTTCATAAAATATTATATCGTTGAACACAGTGTACTTCGCACGACGGGTGGTATTCTCTTGACGGGCGTATTAAATTTTAAAGAAACGATAAATCATTTCTTCAGTAAAACGATTCTGAACGAAGGAAGTTAATAATATTATAAGAAAAAAAAATGTCCATAATTTTTTTTCACATTTTCAAAATTTTCTTGCGCCAAAATCTTTTTTATACGATTTTCTATCCATGTTTAAATTTTCATAAAACTCTGATCAAAAAATGATGGTTTTCAAGTCGTTTTTGTCAAATTTTGGGTAGTTTTTTCCCAAAAAAACATTGAAGAATTGAGAAATTCAAAAAATGACCTCTTTAAAGTACGATCTAGAGGCAAATCGGGTTTCAAAAAGTTATTGATCGAAACTTTTGGACAAGTATTTCTATACGAAAAATTGTATACAGAAAAAAAAAAAATAAACATTATTGTAAACACACTACCTTCTTCACTTCGTTCAGAATCTAAAATCTGTATATTATATTTCTCACCATGGGTTTTGTTCGATCATTAAATGGGATTTGTAGGTGTATTAAATTTTAAAGAAACGATAAATCATTTTAAACTTAAAAGGCGTTTTTGTCAACATTTGAGTAATTTTTCCAAAATTTTGAACAAACTATTGAGGATTTGAAAAAATTCTGTTTCATAAAGTTGCTGGTCGAAACTTATGGACAAAAATCTCTGTATGAAAAAATAAAATAAACATAATTTTAAAAACACTAGCTTCTTCAGCCCACTCGGAATGTAAAACGTAAAATAAACTGAGTAGATCATTATAGTAAATTAAATAAACGAAGTGGATAATTTATTAAAGGTTATTTTTTCTAATAGAGATATAATTAATATATAATTTATTTTACATAGAGATTTATATTAAGGTGTAATTAGTAGTTAGCTGCTATTAGTATTCAGTTCTATTGATTGAGCACCCCCTATTTATAATTTCTGGATCCGCACCTGACAGTCGGCATTTAATACATACTTATGGTATGGTATCGTAAGAACACTGCGCTGATTAATAAATTTCGTGAACCATTAAAAGTTCATCGCTGTTACGCCCTAGTAGGCACTGAATAGCGCGGAATACCGTTATAATATGCACGAGTCTCGATATCGAAAATAAATTATTTTTCTCGTCGAAAATTCGTTCGACAACTTCAGTTGACATTATAAAAGTCAGAGCAGACAAAATGCGTCGCTCGTGCTGTCAGCAGCGCACAGTGAGTATTAAAAAAACGAGTGAAAAACGAACGTGGCCGTTGACGTGACGCCCGTGAAAAACATAATAACGTCAATAATAATAATAGTAATAATAATGTCAACGCCAGTTCCGTTTGTGAACGTCATCTCGGGCACCGCGCGCCGATGGTGTCGTTACAGAAGACATTTGTCGAACACCAGTAGTGGTGTGTTAATTTTCTACGACAAATGAAAAGAAAAAAAAAAATAGCAGAAAAAATCGTCGTTTGTATTGTGGGCTCACAGACCGAACGGCAAACGTGTAAAAAAATGGCCGTAGTTGGCCGCGGACGTAACGCCACCGTGAACAACACGAAGTCTGTGTATAATAATTATTTTTTCAGCGCTGGTATGGAGTACGCGAGTGTTGTGTGTGGGCGCTGATGGCCGCGGCGATAGTAATTTTATGGTGTAGTGTGTCGTCACAGAAGATGATATTCACAGACCTGGCGGCTGAGCGTAAGTTGATTACGGCAAACGAAAACAAAAAGAAATAATAAATTCAACAACCGCTGCCGGACGAGTGCCGAAGTCGACTGCGTAAAGTGGCAGCCGCGGTTGTAACGGTTGACAGTGAACAAAGACACTCGGTCGAACGACCGGCGTATTCATCGGTGACTCCGAGAATGCGGAGATCGGGAGGGAGGACGCTCCAGATAAATCAAAGAGCTTAGATATATGGGCGAATATAAGTTCCTACTCGAGACTTAGCTGGTTCACGAAAAAAAAAAAAAATACATATTATGTTAGTTACTATACGAACTAAAAAAGTATATTATAGGCCTGGCCCACAAAGAACGCGGTCTGTCGCTGCGGTCTGCGATTACGTAATCGTCGCGGCGCTCAGCGATAATAATTTTCATATTAAACACTGTATTTTAATTTTAGACTTCGGAATGAAGGGAAAAAGCTAGTGTTTTTACAATTTTATTTTTTTTAGATTCTGAACGAAGAGAAAACGCTTATGTTATTACAATGATGTCTATTTATTCATTTTTTGTGTGAACACTTTTTCGTATGGATCTACTTGTCCAAAGTCTCGATCAGTAACTTTTTGAAACCCGAATTTCCTCTAGTTGGTATTTTAGAGAGCATAGGCGGAACTACGGCCTGGGCCAACCGGACCTAGGCCCAATCTAATTAGACTCTGTACTATTGTGTACATTTTTCGAAGAAAAAATTTGTTAAAGAATATTTATATTCTATATAATTTATTATATATATATATATATTATATATTAAAAAGCATTAACAAAAAAAAAGCAGGACATACTTCGCACAATGGGTGGGATTCTCTTGACGGGTGTATTTAATTTTAAAGAAACGATAAATCATTTCTTCAATAAAACAATTCTGAACGAGGAAAGTTAATAATATAAAAAATAAATGTGAAAAAAAATGTTAGAAAAATGTACAAAATTTTTTTTTCACATTTTCTAAATTTTTTTGTGCCAAAATGTTTCTTATATTATTTCTTATCTATGTTTAAATTTTCATAAAATTCGGATCAAAAAATAATGGTTTCCGAGTCGTTGTTGTCAAATTTTGTGTAGTTTTTTCCAAAAAAAAAAAAAAATTGAAGAATTGAGAAATTCAAAAAATGACCTCTTCAAAGTACAATCTAGAGGCAAATCCGATTTTTAAAAAGTTACTGATCGAAACTTTTACACGAGTATTTCCATACGTTCAGAATCTAAAAACACAAATTTTTACATCTTTACGGCCAAAAAAAGAGGGGGTTAGAATGCTTGCAATGGAACACCCTGTATATAGTAATTAAAGAGAAGGATGAGGAGAGAGACGGAGAGGAAGTTGCGTACGTGTTTTATAATTAACCGGAGCTTTCCTCCCCCTATTCTCTCTTAACAGGCGACGGGTAGTGATAATAATTGGTCAACGTGGCCGTCAGTGTTATACTCGTATTATATGTGTCACCTTTGTTCCGCGGGACAAAGGATATTTGTTGCGTAAAAATAAGTGCAGCAAACTACACTCTATGTACGTAATAAGTATAACACCCTCACCGTCGTCGTTCACTCTCCTCCACGGTGGAGAACCTTTTTTGATATTAAGTGGCGCGCAAATACACGAGGCGAGCAAATGAGAAAACGAGAAGCGAATAATAATAATTACTCTCGAGTACACTTTATTCGTTTATTTTTTTTCTTTTACTCTCGTTTATTCATACAACTGCCGCTTTGGCTATAAGCAAAGGCATTTTTTCCACCTTCTGAAGAAACAACAACATATTTTACGATCGAATGAATCGAGTTGCACGATATAATAAAATAATTTTGAAAAATATATTCGAGAGAACGCTTAATATTATTATTTTTGAATAACGGAAAAGGTTTTTCACTCCAGTTCCTCGTTCGGACGCATTAAAAACTGCCGAACAGCCCCGAAGCGCTTATATTGAAAATAAAATGAAAAAAACTGATGTAGAAAATCTCTGTTTTCTTAATGTTATAATATTATGCGAGAACGCAGTTAAGCGCAAACAACTACACGACAATAACGTAAACGCGAACGAATTCAATTCGTTATCTCTAATCTGTGTTTTTTGACGGTTTCGAAATCATTCATTACACGTCATTTTTCTATTTTATTTTTTTTCAAAATATCATAAGTTACTATATTTCTATTGAATTTATGTAGTACAGTAAATAAATACGTGACACGCACACGTAAATATTATTACAACATGATTTGCTGTCACGTGATTGTTTTAATTATTTAATAATTCTATTAAGTCGCACGAAAACTGACCACGAATTAACCCGTTTTCAAATACATCGATATAAAAATATAATAATTAATATCTACTCGTCAATATTTAGAACTTTTTGAATTTCGAATTTTGAATCACACTGAATTCTATGGCTATGAATATATTTTTGTTAAAATCTATAACTCAAAACTATTTTACGACACGTATTATATTAATCTGTTGAATTTTCAAAATTAGTTCTAATATTATTACCCGTGTGTGAGATATTTGTTTTTGAAAATTTTTATTTTTTTAATATTTTTACTATCTCTCTTATCCTCCGCCCCCCCCGCCGACTTTATCTAGTAGAAAAGACAAACGGTGAGAGACGGAAAGCGACAGTAATATTCATATTATTATGTCTGACATTTAGGTTACTACCAATATTGATTAATCAAACTCAACAAAAGATTCCCTTATACATTTCATTGTTCCAAAATAAATTATCCGCAGAACTACTAAACAGATTTTCGAAGTAACTTCGATCACCCCCCCCCCCTTGCAAAGTTCTCCACTTTCTACATCAAAAGCCATTCAGCCGTTCATCGAGCCCGGGCAAACAGACGAACTCTTCGTATTTTGTATTTATATAATATATAAGTAACATATTATAGAGGTTGTCTTCCATTGCGTTACTATGGTTACCAAATTCGAAAAACTATTTTTATCAATATTTTCATTGTAAAAATGAAAATACATCATAAACCTATTCGACGAGGAAAAAAAAAACATTAAAAAAGGAAAAATATGTGTGTGTGTGTTCTGATTTGATGCACTGATTAAAAATATCATAATATGTATTATTATGCTTTTTTTTTCCACCCTAATTGAAATAATCCGATTATAAATATATTAACATAAAAATTTAAATAGAAATTAAATAATTTAAAACATTATAATTTATTTTTATAGTTGTTAATTAATTTAGTTAATATTTCATTGCTATGACACCGAAATGTAAACGACCGAGATTTTTTTTTTTTAGATTCTGAATGAAGTGAAGAAGCTAGTGTTTTTACAATGATGTTTATTTTTTTCGGGATGGTCGAATTGCAGTTCTTACCTAAAAAAAAATGGTCGAACTGCACTCGGGTAAAAAGAAAAAAAAAATCGACATTGAAAATTACATAAATTTATATGCTCAAAAGCAAATAACTGAGTTAGAGTTTTTAAAATTAGTTTGTCGTTATTACAAAAATTGATTACAATGAGTAGACAAAAAAAAAAAAAAAAATTATAATTATAATAAAAATAATATTTGACGATTTAAAACATATTTTTAAGATTTTGTAAGTTGTATGCATGTAAAATATATATTAACCTACTGGTATGTGTTTAAAAAAAAATTCATTTTTAATCACGCCAATGATTAAAATCATTATCAGTCCTAAGCCTGTAAGTGAGAAGGAAAATGAGTGCAGTTCGACAACTACCTGCCTTTTTACCCGAGTGCAGTTCGACCATTACCTTTTTTCAACCCAAGTGCAATTCGACTTAAAGAAGTGCAATTCGACCATACCCATCTAAATCTTACCCTAAAATCGACAACCTAAAATTCGGTGGGATTTACCATCATTCTCGAATATAATGTCCTAAGTAGTTCGACTAATAACTAATAACTAAAATAAAAGAAATACATTTTACTCGAATTTCAATTACAATATAATATAAGGAAAATAATTTAAATCACATTGGCCACCCGTACCACCCGTCGTGCGAAGTACACCCATCGTGCGAAGTATGTCCGGCTTTTTATTTCTTCATTTAGATTAATTTTAAATTAAAACGTTTGTACATAATATGTTTAAAACGAAACACATTCTCAAATTAATTTATTATCGCACAGATATTCATTGTTGAACAACACTTTCGGTTACATATTTCAAAATAATGTATGCAAATGAATGTTAAATTAATTTACAATACACTTTTTTTCCAGTCTATATGAGTAAATAACCTAATTAGAATAATCACCACGTTCTTTGTGCGCTAATTTTGTTTTTTGGTTCATCAATTTTAATTTAAAGTTCAAATCTTATGACAATATAACACGGAATCGTGACATTACGCACTTAATGACTTGGATTTGATAGCGATTTTTCATAATTATCTTTCTCAATTAAAAACTAAATATGATCTATTGTATTAGAAATAAGATGAAAAAGTTACAGTTTAATATCAATATAGATTTATGCGTTTTAAGGGATGATATTATACATTAATTATTGTAACTTAAATAATATAATGTTATATAGTTTGAGAATACAAGTTTAACAAATGATTTATGTGGAATTTCGATGCAATATGTGTATCGTAATACAACACAATTGTTTTGAACTTTTGATTTTAATTAAATCGCCTGATCAAAATTATAAATAATTGTCTGGAAATGTGTAAACTTTTGCAAATTGAAATCGTCGCGTTATCAAGTGCGTACTGTTAAAATGAAATTCTTACCTGTGGTATTTTGAAAAGACGCAATAAATTCGCCACTTGAACGGACGTCACACTCGACGCGGCACCGACTACGCCAGATATTACTTTTCTCACTTGAGACTTGTTGCAATGATACAACTGCGTGTCGTCTATGTTGCTAAAGGAACCTGCGAAATCACGTAAATCAAAAATTAAATATTAAAGAACAACTTCAGTTGACGAAAAAAAATTATATATATATATATATAATATAGAATTAATATATATTTTGATCATATTTGAATTTTAAGAGTATGTGCGTATTCGCGTACATTTCAATATTTTCTTGGTATCGGAAATGAAATCTAATATAATATGATAAAATTATATTACTTCGAACCAGTTTAAACCATATTTTCTGTTAATACAATTTATAGAGAAATTATCATGAAGAAAAAATGAAAATTAAACCACTAATTTTAATTTTATAGAACAAATTCAAAACCACAATTTCATTTTTTTTTTTCGAACGAAAATATTTTAAACTTAAATCCTAATTTAAAGTTATAAAAAAGTAAAAATACAATTATTTATGACAAAAAAGTTTCTATTTACTTTAAAAACAAATATATTTTTTTACTTGAGCAGGTGCCATTGTTTCAGTTCCATGTACAGATGCCATTATTAAATCGACTGTCTAATTCAAGTCTACAACAACTCAAAAATGTACCTTTTTCAGGAGAGCGATTTGATAATTCAATGAATATTCAGTCAACCATAAAATATCAAATAAATAAATTATGAATATTATAGTTTTCGATACATACACAGATTCTTACTTTATGTTTCCATTATTACTGATACTATATAAATATGTTAGTTAATTAAATAGATTATGATCATATATTGAAGTTTTGAATTAAAATATTTTTAAAATTAGGCAATATGTCAAAAAAGCTGTGCTATTGAATCAAAACTCATATGTCTATTTTATATGTTACCCCATTTTTACCAAACAAAATAAACCAAATAAAAATGTATTTGCTGAAAAAAAATAATAAATATATGAAAAAGCCAAACATACTTCGCACCATAGGTATTCTTTGCTCCTTAGGTGAGATTTGGTGAGTGTGTTAAATTTTAAAGAAACGATAAATCATTTTTGCAATAAAAATATTAATAAATGTAGCTTTAGTTTATATAAGACAATTTTACTAAAATATTATTAAGTGTATTAATAAAACAAAAAAAATAGTTTTTCTAAATTTTTGAGGAATTTCAAAAATGACCTCTCAAAATTACCACCTAGAGATGAAATATGATTCAATAAGTTACTGGTAGAAATTTTTGGACAATTATTTATAAACGAAATAATGTCGACAGAAAAAAAATAAAGTAAATAAATATCAACATCATCTGCTTATTCGCTTCACTCAGGGTCTAAAATTAATAGATGCACACACATTTTTGTTCATTAATATTATTATTTATTTATTTATATTTATTTTTAAGCAAAACTAAATTGTTTAAGTGTATATTTAAACATTTTTCATGTTTTTATACCATTTTTGATAAATAAAGCATAAATGCTTGTGTTCTTTAGTTTTTTTTTTTTTTTTTTTTTTTTAAAGCTATATGTTCTTAACCCTATTTATTATTAATTTAGGAGCAATATAGCAAGTCATCGCCCCGAGAAAACCACCCTTAACGGAATTTGCGGTTTTCTATTAATAATGTTTATACAGAACGTTATTATAATTTATTATAGTGTATGTTTACACACGAGGCGCGTCATCATAATATAACAAGACACGTATAATGCACGTCGAATAATGCGGTTCGCGCGAACACAAAGTTTTGCAATATTGTTTGAATCGGTAGAAAAGTAAAACGATGCGGGGGTGGGGGAAAAAACTCATGACTACTGCAACGTACCATAAAAATAAAAAAAAAGACACGATAAAACACATTTTTCTGGTACCCAAACAATCTCTGAATGAAATATAGTTCAAACGTTTTATGCGATTCGTTTTTATTACCTATTCTGAATGCATTTCAGTTTTTACTCGTTTATAATACGGTGACCATACGTCCTGTTTTATACAGGATTGTCCTTTATTTCGGCTCTGTGTCCTGTTGTCCAGACAAACTTCTCTCGGGACGCTTTTTGTCCCGTGATTTCAAGTCTGTCCCATATTAATCCCGTTTTTTGACTTACTGTTAATTTAAAATTTTTGAAATGAAATTATTGAATAAAATAATGTAAGAATCTAGAAATTTTTTGGGTACCATTAGATCAGTTATAATCGTAAAATGAATTAACAAGTTTTTTTTAGAAAATAAAGTATACAATGTGCATGAAGGATTTGAAGAAATTTTAAAAAGTATCAATTTAGTTTCATTATGTTATTTTATGTTTTTCAAAATAATGTTTTTATGTGTTTAAATTTAATCTATAATAGGTAGTTTAAAAATTATACTTTTGTCACGATTCAAAAATACTTATTTATTGAAAAATATTTTTGTCCTGTATTTTATTTTCTTAAATATGGTCACCCTATAGTTTATAACAACATATTATTTATATTAGAATTCGTGCCGAAAACTTATGTGCGATTTCGAATGAATTTAACAGGCACTGTCGTTATTTAACGCGTCGTGCGACGCTTATTTACATAATATTACCAAATAAACGTACCTGAAACGAAAAATTTAATTAAACCGGCGGCGAAAGAAAAATCTACTGTGGCGTTTCATGTTTAATGCATACTCGGGAGGGGGGGGGCAACACTAGATATATATGCACATATGTTATACGACTTTAATAAATTACGTTTTACACAATTGCGCGCGTTCAATCCGAATCAATTGAACGCTGCTGCCCGACACACGCGACACAATAATAAACTTGTAGTAATACGATCGTTGTTGAGCGCGTTTTAAAAGAATTGAATATTCGTATTTATTTCATATGGAATGAACATTGGAGAATACGATAGCGAATTCAATTTAACGAAATGAAAACGGACAACGGTAATTCGAAAACTATACGCGAGGCGATTTATTATTGGCTTTTTATTGCTATAATAGCTGTTCAGGTGACGTTTTGACCGTTTCAAAGAAGAAGGTCACAAAAGTAATGACGTACACATACAAGTGTATGCGACTGTCACGGCTTTGTGGAAAACACTACAAAAAAAAAAAAAAAAAAAGTGCATATATATATATATATATTTTTGGCCATAAACTTCCTCTGTTTTCGCATTAAATATGTATAGGTAAGATGGTACATTTAAAAACGTTAAGACCCAAAGGTTTTCGTTTGCATTCGTCGTGCGTCGTTATGCGTGCTCGGTACTAAGTGATGAATGAATCACTTAGCTTTTTGTGAATGCAAAATAAGCGCCAAAATATTATTATTGTACGTTTACACGAAATATTAGTCTTAATTATCTTTTACGAAACATTAATTAGAATTGGATAACTGTTGCACTGTTACTCATACACTTACATTGTTACATTGTTCGAATAGATTTAGATTATTTTAGATTCTGAGTGAACCGGAGGTTTTTCTCTTTTTCTCCTTTTAATGGAAAAACTTTTCGTATAGAAAAACTTGTGAAAAGTTTCATATGTTAACATTTTAAACCAGAAATCGTACACAGGTGGAACTTAAAAGAGTTAATTTTTCAAAATTCTCAATATTTTTTCCAAAAACAAAAGAGGTTTAGTAAAAAATGGCAAAATAGGCTGTAAACGAGATTTTCATAAAATCGATTTTATTAGTTTCACAATAATAACTCCGAAACTAAAAATTTTCAAATATATTTTACCACATTTTTGATAAATATTTAAACTTTGAAATTACCTAATGTTTTGTAATGTTTTATCTAATCAAATTTTGAATTCTTGAATTATTAGCTGAAAATTTAACATAACTTTACTATCGTGCATGCCTAATTAATCTGAAGAATTTCGAAATTCATAAGTCGACATTGGTTTCTATAACATTTTAAAGTTAGAACTCTTATGAATCTGATGATTTTTATGTGAAATAATTTATTAATTTTTTCTGCTAGATGTTGAAATTTTGATCATAAGGGTTGTAAACTTCAAAACACAGCAAAATATTAATCATTTTCACGAATAATTAAACAGACACAGATTATTCTGTTACTACAAGATCCAATTTGAATATTGTTTAAATCTTAAAAAGTCGTGCATACTTCACACCACGAGTATTCTTCGTTTCTCGAGTGCGAGTGAGTACTCTTGGTGGGTGTGTAAAATTTTAAAGAAACGATAAATCATTTCTTCAATAATACGATTCTGAATGAAAGAAGTTAATAATGTAAAGAACAATAAAAGTCGTTATTTCCAATATACCCACCAAAAGTATCTAACACGAGGAGCGAAGAATATCCGTGATGCGAAGTATGTTTGGCTGTCTATACTTTATTTATAATTGTTTTATTTCACTTTACTCGATTTTTTTTTTATATAATAAATAAAGAAAAAGAGAAAAAATAATAAGAAAAATATATCCAATTTTTTTTTCACATTTTCAAAATTTTCTAGCGCCAAAATATTTTTTCAATTATTGTTTATCTATATTTAAATTTTCGTAAAACTTAGCTTGAATAAAAGTTGATTTCAAAGTCATTTTTGTCAAATTTTGAGTAGTTTTCTCCAATTTTAAGAAAATTATTGAGAAATTAGAAAAATGACCTCTTTAAAGTACCACTTAGAGACAGATCTGGTTTTAAAAAATTTCAGGTCTAGACTTTCGAACAAGTGTTAACAGTGAAAATAATTCAATAAAATCCAACGTTTTTTTCTCCATTTTCAAAATTTTCTTTTGCCAAAATATTTCTTATAATATTATTGTCTATCTATGTTTAAATTTTTTAAATTTTCAAAAAGTTTGGATCAAAAAATGATAGTTTCTAAGTCTTTTTTGTCTAATTTTGTGTAGTTTTTCCCAAAATAAAATAGAGAAAAAGCATGTATCCATTTCGTGAAATGAATACAAACGTTGTCCATTTCACGAAAAAGAGTAATAAGGCAATGTAGATGCGATATACGTACATATTACAAATAAAAATCATGCATTTTTATCATAATTTTATCATGCAGCTTTATTTCTGACGTGAATTTGTGATGAGCACAGACAGTGTTGAAAGTGCACTTTAAGTTTTTACCAACTCAACGTTAAAACGAGAATGACATGTTTTAAATACGATTTCTTGATTTTAATATTTAAAATAGAGGAAAAGATATTGACGTTTAACCGGCATAACACGTAATGACATTTCATCTAAATGATATCTCTTTTAACATATTTTCTATTGTTTTATCATTTGAATGCTTCGAATTTAAATAATATTCATAAATCTTAAAATATATACATTGACCGCGTCTTTTTTTCTTTTGCAGACATTAAATATTGCTTTTTAATCGTTTTTTTATATGCGATGATAGTAAAATCACAACACAGTATTTAAACTTACGTTTTAACTTTAAATTGAATTAAATAATTGTTTGAAAATATGCGATTGTCGTACCTTAAAATATAAAGGAGTGACGAATCGAAACGAGAAGTTTTAATGTCCCATAAAAGTTAATGAAACAAAGAAACGGATAATTGAATTCTTGCTTAATAATACGTTACACTTAATACCTAATCTTGCCCGGGGAATTAATATCAAGAATTTAAACTTAAATTGTAAAGACTGTGTTTAAATTCCAGTTAAGAAGAAGAAACTAATGAGTTTAAATTCAGAGTGTATGCGTGTAGCGAAAAAGCTGGTAATTTTAAAATAATTAAGTCGATACACTTTTGTTTCGTAAAGCTTATCCGACAGTTTCGTCCGGAAATTTTACAGATCATATATCAACCCTCTATGGTACATTAATGAGGCCATTTTTCAAAATTTCCAATAAAAATGAAATTCTACCTTAAATCTAAGTAAAAACGGTAAAATATGTCGCAAACTATACTCTTATGGAATTGATAATAGAAATTTTTATAAGTAAACAGAACTACAAATACTAGTAACTTTCAATTTTCGACTACCTTATCGATAACATTAGAATACAAAATGGAAATATTATACCACTTTTGAGATAAATATACAGTTTTGAAAAATGTCGTGTTTGTAAGTTATGTATTATGTTAGTATATGTAAGTATGTTGGATTCTTGATATTATGAGATTTTGGTAAAAAGCACATTTATTTTCGATCTTATTTCGTACCGTATTCAGTTTACTGTTTTTATGGTGAAAAACGTTAAAAAAAAAAAAATCACTTATATTATAAATATATCTACAATTCTACATATTAATTTATTATTATTTTTTATAAAAATGAGTTAAGTGAATTTTTAATTAAAATAACTTAAATTTAAAAGCGGCAAAATTGATTAGTTTAGCTAATTTTGAAATTGGCATTGATTATCATGTTATTAAATACTGTTAAACCTACTCAATTGAAGACTGACAATCATTGTTCTACATAAATAACTAAATCTCCGTTCACAAATCTTTTAAAATCCAATACACCCACTGAAAGTATCCCACTCGTGGTGTGACTATATTCAGAATTTTTACTTCTTAGTCTTCGTTATAATTTGATGAAATCAATCATATAAAATTATTATTCTTTATCTAACCTAAAAAATTTGTCTATGATTGCAAGTAACATGCAAGTTAGATTAATAAATAAAAATAAATGTTATCGATTTTATATTTTTTTATATTAATTCTATAATAATGAACATATTTTTCAACTTAGTGTAGTGTAAAACAAACTGTAAAGTTAAATGTCGATTTCTATTCGGACGAATTAATATTGATATAATAAAATCACAAAAACTTCTCATAATCATGTAAGTAATTAACGAAATCGTTTATATAGCCATTTTTCCGCACAACAGTTCATAATATGATCTTCCCTGATGATCTTTTAATCGAATTATAATATCTAATAGGTTTGTCGTTGTAAAATATTACTTAGCGTGTTTTTTTTTTCCTTCTCGGTGTACGTTCTAAGCGTAACAGTAATTAATCAAGAACACAAAGTGTTAAATTACATTGTTACATTTTAAAATTCCACAGAATATATTATGTCGTTTTATAGTTAGTGCTGCGTACAGCAATGTTATGTATTTAACATAACGTACCTAATTATTAAAAGTTGTGTGTACAAATATTATAAAAATATTACAGTCAACGGTATGTATTTTAGAACGACTGTCGTGGAAGTTATAGAAAATTTCGATTTTACAATTAAGAAAAAAAGAATATTTTTTTTTTGTAAAAGTTTTTGAATTATTTTGAGAAAAACAATGCGTTCCGTGAGTAATGAAATATATTCATCTTCTTTTTTTATTTAATTACGCCGGGTTATCAGATTACCTTATATTTATCTATCTGTACTCTTATATTATGTTTTATCTTATTTTATTATTATTATTATTGTTGTTATTTTTTTTTTTTTCATTTTCTCTCTTCTTATTGTACTTGTTTAATTTTTCTGTTATCACCTTATAAAATGCACTTCCTTTTTCACCATTGTAAAAAGTTGTTCGTCGTTAATCCAATAATTTTATTATTGTGTAATAAATAAATAAATAAATAAATATTGTATGACAGCGTTTCCCAACCTATGGGTCACAACCCAAAATTGGGTCGCCAAATATTTTTAATAGGTCGTTGCTCACTAACAAAAAAAGAAATATAATAAATAGAAAATATCTAAACAAATAATAAAAAAAAAAAAAAAATGACTAAATATACAGAAATTAATAACAATAAATAATTTAAAATATTTGTGACAAAACGTTGTTATTCTTTAGTGCAATACTGCAATGATTTTTGCTAGTCTTTATTATTGTTACTACTACTATGAGCAATAACATTAATTTTATCATTATACCTATTTAATATTTTGTTAATTTGTTTTAATTTATAGTTAATCCTGAATTATAAATATTTTAATTTAAAGATTATTTTTAATATTATTTGTAATAATTGACAACTCAGCATTTTGTAATGGCTTTTATCGCCTAAATTAAATAATAAAATTATTTATTAACAAATTATCATTAATTTTACCTACTATATTGTTGTGCAGCTATTTAATTTACCTAGTCATCAAAAAATAAATGTATGGGTCGTCACAGTAAAAAGGTTGGAGAACACCGTTGTACGAAATATGTTTCGTAAATACATTTGGTAATTATATTCCTTTAATAACACGTTTTGCGGTTTTCTCTTACGAATAATTCTCTGTTCGTTGCTTAGACCGCGAAAATGTGTGATACATGTACGTTTAAGGTCTGTGTTGATGAGGTGCAAGAATGAAAAGGGTCGTTTTTCAACAGCGACAAGAATTTCGCGGTAAGCCGACATGCTTCGGGAACACATGCTCGACCACACCAGAGAAACCCTTCCAGCGCCTTGTTATTTCATGAAAAAAATCTACCTCAATATTTTCGCTCAAAAGGTCATTAAAATAAATAAATTGACTTTTGAAGAAAAAAAAAACACACACACACACACACAAGATAATAATATAACGTAATGTTAGTGCAATATGATAATATCACCGGAAAATTAAATGTATAAGATGAGCATAACATAGGGTGACCGTACGTCCTGTTTTATACAGGATTGTCTTTTATTTCGGCTCTGTGTCCTGTTGTCTTGACGAACTTCTCTCAGGACGCTTTTTGTCCAGTAATTTCAAGTCTGTCCTACGTTAATCCCGTTTTTTGACTTGCTGTTGATTTAAAATTTTTGAAATGAAATTATTGAATAAAATAATGTAAGAATCTAAAAATATTTTGAATACCATTAGATCAATTATAATCGTAAAATGAATTAACAAGTGTTATTTAGAAAGTGTTAAGTATACAATATGCATGAATAAAGGATTTGAAGAAATCGTAAAAAGTGTCAATTTAGTTTCATTATGTGTTATTTTATGTTTTTCAAAATAATGTTTTTAGTGTTTGAATTTAATCTATAATAGGTAGTTTAAGAAATATACTTTTGTCACGATTCAAAAACATATGTATACAATAATAAATACTTATTTATTTAAAAATACTATGAAAAATATTTTTGTCCTGTATTTTATTTTCTTAAATATGGTCACCCTAGCATAACATAATGTTATTTATATTATAACTGAATGCAAATTTCAAAAAACATGTATTTGAAAACAACTCTGAACTAGAAAAATTGTTTCCTTATATTTTGTATTGTAGATTAAAAAAAAAGAAAACGAAAAGAAAGGCTGAACTCTTAAGTTTATACCTAATAACTTTTACTAATTTATCACCGAGGAAAAGTTCTAATTAACTCTTGTTTTAAAAACATTTATTCAGAAACAATATTTTTCGTCGAACTATATGAGTTAGTGAACGGTATAGGCTATTCGTATTTGCATTTTTGTTCAAGTCAGTTGAGTAGATTTCGAAAAACCGCAAAATTAATCACTCTCACTGCATTTTAAACGATTATATTTTGTTTATTCTGTTATTGAATTTGTTAAATATTTTCAATAAAAGACTGATAATATTATATAATTATTAACTTATTCATTGTTCAAAATCCAAATTAAAAAACGAATTTCTTTGTTATAAGTATTTTCATTTTAATACCTCTAGAATGATTTTATAACCATAGCTAAATGATTTTTTCGATGAATTTAATCATGTGATAGGCATAATGAAGCTTAAAATGCAAAACTAGAAAAATTATTCAAAAATTGAAAATTGATGGAGTGAAACATTAATAATAATTCTAGAAGAAAATAACATTTCCATTAAATATTTTACGATTATTTTAGAGTACTTGTTGGTTGTTCCCAGAAGTAATACATAAGTAGAAATAGTAATTTCAATTAAAATCGTCTTACGGACAAATGGAAAATAAATCGATTTCTTATGGACACCATTAAATCAATTAGAATCGTAAAACAACATTTTTAAAGATATGTCATGTATTAAATTTCATACATTTTTTTTGGGGTATCCCAAGTTGTTAAACTTAATTACTTCTTCAGAAAAACAGAATAAATTAAATAGTGAAAATATGTCAAAACAATCGTCATCAAAATGAATTAACAAGCATTTTTAAAAAGTAAAGTATACAATATACATGAATAAAGGATTTGAAGAAATTTTAAAAAGTATTCATTTAATTTAATTATAATATTTTATTTTTTTCAAAATAATGTTTTTATGTGTTTAAATTTGATCTTCAATAGTTTTAAAATTATATTTTTTCACCATTCAAAAACATCAAAAATAATAATAATAATAATAATAAACATCTATTAGTTTAAAAATATTATGGAAAATATTTTTGTAAGTGTGTTTTATTTTTTTTTAAATATGGTCACCCTAATTTATGTATAACAATTTATTTATTATTGAATATGTGAAGCCCGCGATATATACAAAATGTATACGTATACCTTTATGTTTATTTCAATGGTAGCTTTACAAGAACTAAAAATGAAACTTGGTTAATAAATAACAGTTTTTTCATATTTTTATAATATAATTAAGTATGTTTACAAATATAACAGTATAACAGCGTAGTGACCGTTATCCGGTCTTGTGATAATCCGATACGTCCAATTATTTGGCATTTTACCCAGTGGGTGTAACGTGCACATGTTATTAAAAACTCTTCTAAAAAAAATGGGCACGGCAAAAAAAAAAAAAAAAACACCGTTTAAATATAAAATGCATTTTATCGTAAAATTGTAATTATTTATTAATTAATATTATTTTTAATAATCCAACAGTACTCCGGACCTGATCTGCATAATGTTATGATTTTATTGTTATCTTAATAAACAATTGTATTATACAAAGGGTTTATTCTGTTAAAGCATTTGAAATGTAATGTTTATATGCAGCAAAAATTGATGAAATATAATAATCTCTAATATTCTCAATATTCCTATGATGATATCAATATTCTCAAAATATTCTCGTTAAAAAAATAAAACAATATTTGTTATTAAATTATTTATTTTTATTAATGAAACAGTAAAAAAATTGATATTTAAAAATCTCTATTTTTTTTTTATTTTATTCAAAATGAACTAAACATACAATAATATAATACACACTGTTCATCATAGGAATTCATTATAATAATCAATCATTATTACTCATTACTCATTAGAAATCAAATTTAGTAGTTTAAAATGTATTTAAAGAATTTTGTATTTTGAAGTGCGATTGAACAAATAGGAATGCACTTTATAGTAAAGGAAACTTATGGTTTTCATATTATATTTTGTGGGAACAGAATAATGAGGCAAGTAAACATATTCATTGCCTTTTCTTATTGTAAAATGTATTGACGTGCACGCGTAAAATTACACATTCTTAGCAATCAAAATGTAATAGGTACCTTAAAGTTTTTACACAAAAGTACAATTAAATTATACTATTACAAAATGGCGACTAAAAATTAAAATTGATCTAAAAACTCAAAAACATTCTGAAATTTTTTCTCTAATAAAATTGTTGGCTTATTTTTGATAAATTGTTCGCGTTATGAAATGCAAACATTCTTACTCCCAACAAACAACATACGTTTTTCAAAAAATAAGTTTTTGCATAAAAATCCATCCGGACTCTACATTAGTATATTAACACATTATATAAGTAACTAAGACGATAATTATTATTATTGTCTTGTATAGTCACAAATAATACTATTATAATTTTGGAATATAAACGACAAACGTGTGCGATGAGATTCGACAAGAATAAAGTAATTTAACTATAAACCTATAGTTGTATTCAAAAGTTTAATAAGATAGGATCTTAAACATTATTATTGATTTTCAATTAGATGGAACGTTAAAAAGTTAATTTAGAACGCCGGAAATATTATAATATGTACTTTGAATTATGAAGGATAAAGGACGAAGGTATATTATATGAGGGTGAATTCAAAAAGAGTGAAACATGAGTTTTACACAGCTATGGATGAATTTATTTCGATTGTGGTTTTCGTACGCAGTCTATCGGCGACTTATGATTTTTAAATGACAGTCACGTGTATTTCTTATAAATATATTCAAATATAATTCAAGAGAACATATCTGTATTACAATTTGGAAGGATAGTTAAATATTTTCATCATAATTGTGTTGGGTGAAACGATATTAATTGCACTGTCATAAATACAACCGAAAAACCAAAATGGAAATCGGCATACAATTTCCCTACTCTTTGGAGACAGCGTTATGATAATGATTATTACAAGTATAGCAATAAAAAAAAAAAAAAAACAACCATTTATTGTTAGACACAGAGATAACACAACTAAGTCGTCAACAGAGAGAATACATGGATTTAAATCGAGCGGGGCCGTGCTTAAAAACAACACGTCGCTGGGATTACGCGAACGCTGCTTAATATATTACACTCTGCACGACTAAAATGGTTTTGTGAACGGCGTTCACGGTAGATAAAGGGGTGGGGAAGGGGATAAAATTTTGAACCTGTTAATCGATCCTTAATTCTTTGCGTTCATCCCGACCCGAAGTTCTAAGGGTGCAAAAGCAGTTTATTCCAAGTAATTTTCTAAGACTTTTTCGGTATTCGGACAGAGAGAAATATCTTCCGTTTGTCATTTGTCAGAGAACGCAAACGAGCAAACGATAAGTATCAAAAAAATAAATCTAAAGTTTAAAATTTGACGCAAACGTTCAAAAATAAGATTGAAAACCATACGGAATCGTATATGTTGTGGTATATATTACCAATATTATAAACCGAAATTTAAACCGTCACACGAGGCTGTAAAGGAATTTAATGATTCTATACTATAACAATGGGATTGTGCTTGAAAAATGGCTGTAGTTGCAGAATAGAGGACAATAGGAAAAGGTCATTTAAAATATGAAAACACGAATCAAAACTATAAAATATCACGGTCGAGTACATTTGCAATATATTATGTATGTCAATTACTTTCTTCGACTCACTCGAGCTGTTAGAAAAGGCTGTAAAATAGTCTACAACACGATATATTTTACACTGAAAAAATGTAGCTTATATTATATTGTAAACCAAAAGAGATTTTGATAAAATATTAAAAATATTTCACGTCAAACAATGTATGGAAAAGTATTTCTACTCCTCGTTTTTATTATTTGAACGGTAAAATAAAAAAAAATATAAGGAAAGAGCTTAAAGTAAATAATTACCATGCGACATACGAAAGTATACAGAAGTTACTTCCAAAAAAACTACTTAGAATAACGCATAATGATAGTTAAAATCTGTAAGTTTGATCTGTACTTAATGTTTCAAATTTACACGAGAAGTTTTTCGAATAATAATCTACACACGTATGCACTACTGTAATAATAATAATAATAATAACAATAACAATAATTAATATACTCTTTAATGTAAAAAGTAAATAAAAATAAATACTGATTTCTTCCCGAGACGTATTTTTAAAAATAAATAAAAAAAAACTAAGAAATTCTTCTTACACGAACAAACAAAAACACTCTAATATTAACATTTGTCAAGCTTTTTATTCGTACTTTGCTATACTTTTCTCATTTCCATATATATCTCAGGTGTTACCTTTTTGACCTTTTCTTCTAGTAACATTGCAGTCAAATGCATAGTAACTATATTGGTGAAACGTCTTGAAATTATATATAAAAAAAAAAAAAAAAAACAATTTTTTTCAGTCACCAAATATTTGTTACAGCTGTTGTACGACAAAATAGATTAAAACTCAAATCTGCTATTTATTCGATCATTATTTTGTCTTGAGTTTTCAATGGTAATTTTATTGAAATACATGAATTCAAACTGACGCACTAATTACAATAATTCAGGCGATACCCTTAAAGTTGGATCGACTACACATAACTTGCATTAATCAACTATAAGCTTTTCCTATGATTGGACCCATTATAAAGGTCAGAATATAAACTATGCAAACTTATATATATAAAATACATCACTCATATTACTTCATAAGTATTTATTATTTTTACAAGTGTAATATAATACTAAGAACGGAAATTTAAAATTTAAAAATTAAATCAAATATCGATTATTAAATTCGGATAAACGTTCGCTCAATTTTGCTAATATTTTTTGTTATATTTTAAACTTGATAAATTGTTTAACGAATAGAAATCTAATCGATCTGAATTCTGATCTAAAGCTGTTTAGAAAACTAACACTACTAAAGATAATTCAGTTTTGGACGCTGACCAAAACTTACAGTCATATTTCAATGTTATTCCCTCATTACTCAAAAAAAAAAAAAAAAAAAAATGTATATCAAATATTTTGTTAGATCTTGTGATCCAAGTCATAAGATTTGCTTCTTTTAGGCCAAACCACAGATTATATTTTATATAAAGTAATGATATATAAGTATATTTCATTTATAATCATTAACAAATAAATCTAAATTATACACATATATAACCTGTGCTTTTTCTGTGTATAAACATTTTTTGAGAAAATTATTTAGAAATGTTTATAATATAGGTCATATATTTCCATCTGCTTTGTAATTTAAAAACTTTAATTTTTGAAAATCGATATTTTTCCGACCGTAAAAAAAAAAAAAAAACGGCGACAAAATTTTGAATAAACTCTATTTTCATCGAATTTATTTTAATTATTCAATCGAAATTTCAAAAATTATACCACGAGCAATTATTTGAAATTCAAAATGTTATAATACAGACTTGATGAGATTTTCAAAAAAACTTGGCCGTAGAATATACTAGTTAAAAAATATTAGCAACATCTAGTTTGTTCATTAAATTTCGGTGAAATAACCTATTGAATTATCCTTGGATCTCAGATAGATCGTAGATAGAATTAGTTATTTTCACGTCGTAACCAAACAATTCTTTTCCAATCAAAACCTAATAAAATTTTAATTGTGTTTTTATATTGGAAATTTTCTAAAATATATTTTGCTCGCGACTGTTGACTACGACTGTTCACTTCGAGTATATTGCTTTTTTCTTGTCACTTAATATGATTTCGTGAAAATTCACCTAATTTTTTTTTCATTAGAAAACTTCAGTGAGAAATTTCTGAGAATATTAATATTTGCGAAGCGCAAGGCAGTTGCCTGAAGAGAGATTTGTGTATGTACGTATATATTTTCATAACATAAGTATCGTTTGATAAAACAATCAAATCGAGTTTTGGAAAGGGATAAAAATGAATACAATTATATTCAAAAGGTTTTTTTTTTTTTTTTTTTAACCGAACGTCAAAGCCAAAACAAACATTTCGCGTCAATAGTATTTAGTTTCGGAAATAAAATTAAAAAAAAATTAAATATATACATTATAATATTATTCATTGAAATTTGAAAAGCTACATCTAATATATTATACGAAATAAACAACGTAGAAAAATATAAAATAACACGAAAACGTTGCCTGGAACGCAGCCGGCTTCGATTTTACCACTAACCATCATTGGAACAAAGTGAAAAATACAAGTTTAAATTCAATTTCCTTTTTTTTTTTTTTTCAACGTTTTTATTCGGCACTCTGGTGTAAAAGTAAATCATAGGCACCCGGAGAGTTGGGGAACGGGGCATGTGCTCTCCCCTAGACTTTATAGAACTAATTTTAACTACTATTATTGTAGAGAATAATATTTCATTGATAATATTCTGACTGAATAGATTTATGAATTTAAAGTGGTCAAAATAAAAACAACAAATTTGTAACACAGTTTTTCATATTCATAAATAAGGGTATGCATTTTAATGCAGCAAAAAACCTTAAAAAGTACACTTTGCATTGAAAATTACCATTTTTTGAAATCCAAGAAATTGTCTTATTAGCAAGAATAATTAGTTTTTTTTTATATTTACGTTCGTATTCATTTTAAATAGATAAATACTATTCAATTTATTTAAACAACGTATGAAATGTAATTATAAACATTTTGATTGAATTTGAATTGATCTGAATCGGATTCTATAGTTTTACTCTATCTATTGTCGAATCTTGATAAGTCAAACACGGTAATACACACTCGTACAGATTTTATAATAAAATAAAATTGAATTCTTATAAAGGGAAACGTTAACTAAAAAAATTAAATAACAAATATATTTTTTCAAAATATGCGAAAAACATGACTCAAATTTTGAATTAGTATAGCTGCGTTTTGTGATCAGTTAATAAATTTACATGATAATTTATATTTTAACACAGAATTTCGTATTTTGTAACACTTCTACGTTTTTCGGTGTTTTATTTATAATTATGATCATCCTTGATAAAATCCTTGTGGGCGCCAATGGTGTAAACCCGTATAGACTGTACAACAACGTGTCGGTTAAAATGTAGCAAACTATATATATAGCTGTTCGTGCCGCGTGGAAAGCGTGAAATAAGATTAAGTGAACGGGATTTGTTTTCTCGGCTCGCACGAAAATCTGATCAGAGTATTGGCGGGGAAGCGATTCGACACCCCGAGGCCACAGTCTCTCCTCTCTCTCTCTCTCTCTCGTACGTCTCACATCCTCTGCACGCTACTCACCAACACACGGTTTTGCGGTCCGATCGACCACCCCCCCCCTTCCCCTCTCAGCCACCAGCGTCGACAGGTAAATAATATACATTTTGATAAAAGCTGTCGATCGGAGGCCACGCGAAACCTCGTTAATATTATGTTTACTTAAATAATAATAATAATAATAATAATAATATGTATAATGGGAATTCCTAGGTGACGTACACACCGCGGTCGTCGTCGTACAAGTTACTCAAGGAGGAGGGGTTGGGACTCGAATAAAAGTCATAATAACCATTAAAAAAAAAAAAAAAAAAAAAAAAAATGTTGACATAGCGAAAAAAACAAAAATTTAGAACGCGATCTAAATTAAAAATGTATTACACCTCGTCGAACCCGTACGCAATGACGTTTTTATTCGTTCGAATTTAATTCGTGCAAACAAATGGCGCGTATTGTTTTATTTATATTTTATTAAAAAGTTAATCAATGTGTTCGAGTTTCACACTTATATATTTTGTATAAACTTTGATATAATAATATTATGTTACGAACAATAATTAACAACTGATAACGCGTCTTTTCGTCGTACAAATTAAATAATTTGCTGGCTATAAATATTTATTTTTATTTATTTATTAATTTATAATGAATAAATAAATGTGAAATCCCCACACGAAATATTCATTATCTTTTGAACATTAAAATCAACAATCAAACAATAGTAATACGATCCGGAGAGGAAACAGTACTGTAAAATAAGTTAGTGCTTAAATATAATTACAAACACTATAATATCAATCTTAAATAGTTACAATATAGACAGGACACGGTAAATTATGCAAAGACAGAGAGACCTAAGAAAAAAAAAGAATAAAAGAAATGTATAAGGGGTGATTTTTTAAGGATGTTCACACCAATTTTTGGCTTTAAAATTAAAATATTTGGATTTTTTTCGAAATGTACTAGTTATTATAAAAACTTTTGTTTTCCATAAGTCATTTTTTTTTTTCATATCACATTAAGGACGTCCTGTGGAGATTCAAACCATTATTTTTTCAAATGGCTACCCCTATTTTAACTGCAAAATTTTATTCTGGTCATTTTTTTGTGAAATTTAATGAATTGAAAATTCGAACGAGTAGTTTTTAAATTATTCAAATTTAAGTATTAAGTGCATTGCGCATAGGTACATTACGTACTACTACTACTACATAGATAATTCAATATGCATTCAAGAGACTATAGGAGAATAAAAAGTCTTTTTTTAATGATAAATATGCAAAAATTGTCCGGTTCATCTTGATAAGCATATTTTTATTGGTTCAATGATATTTCCTTTTTAAAGGATTCAACAGTTTAAAAATGTACTCAAATACTAGAAACAAAATTATGTTTTTCAACCTCTTCACTACGTCAAAAAACATTTTTACTAGTGGAAACAATAAATCAAAAAGACACTTTTAATAATTTCGGAAAACAGTAAAAAGGGAAAAAGAGGGTGGGCCAGGCCTCACCTTAACTAAATCCCTACATCTAAAGATCTTTTTAATATAAAATGACTTAAACATACATGACTTGAAGACAGTGTTAAGATTTTTTAATAGAAAGTTTAAACAAAAAAATATTGTAATATTTCATCGTCAGGCCTATAAAAAATTAGAAACAAATAATATAGAAAATAATAAGACAGAATGATATTCGATTATACTCGTATTATTATATTGGCGATTGAAAATAAAAACACGAGAAAATCACACGGAATAAGTGAAATAAAAAATGCCAAAACATTTGCAAAAACTGAGAGAAAGAAAAAATATCAGATCCTCTGATTAGTTTTCGAATTCGAATTTTCGTCTTTGAAAAACGTCACACGCACTATTTATACAATACATACACATAATAGTATATATATATATATGAATGAGCATTTCCACGATAAGTCGAGTCACTCAACAAAACGAGACCGACGGACAATTGATGATTAGACCGAGTGATATTTACTTCGAGGTTCGTTTAACCGTGACTGAATTTGTTTTTGAGAAAATAATATACATTACAACTAAAACCACTGCGGCGACAAGACTACAACAGAACAAAGTCGCAAATTGTTTTTGTCCACTATTGTTCATGTATTAATGACGGTATTTTCAAACCGTGATCCCCCCACCCCTCACACTCACCGACGCTCATTATAGCCCATAAACGTTTATCATCATTTTCCTTTGCCCGCGTTACGTTCGCGCAGAGTATAATAATATAATATAATCTGATTTATTTATGAACGCGGGAACAATTCTTACGAAGCCCGAAGCCGTTTGATAACACCAGAGTGGTAACAATGTAATTAGGTTCGATGCGCGTTTCACAACTCAGTTGTTAAAAACTCGACGATTGTCCGCGATAAAAACGGCTTTGCTCCGAAAATCATTTATTTCACGCCAAACGCTGTTCGTTACAATATCGGTACTATACGTATTTATGAATTTAAAAATATATCACACCCAATATTTCTAAGAGTAAGTATTGAATACAAGTTTTATAACTTTGAAAACTGTAATATTTTATATATGTATCTAAATTTATATTTCGAAATAAAAAAATTTTAATTGGTATAAATGCGTATAGTGTTGTAGATTTCCACTCGGACAAACACTTCAAATCACAAATTTTAAATTCGAAAATGATTTGTAAGCATACATTTACTAAATGTTCCTAGACATTTTCTAAACAACAAATTATTTGCCTTTAAAAATTTAATTAGTCTATTTTTTACTATTTTAATTAATACTTTGGCAAAAATAGAGATTATTGAAATAGGTCTATAATTATAGATTTATTTTTAACAATTGCCCAAATATTGTTTATTGCCTTTTTTGAAGAAGAGCTTAGTAGTTTTCCCTTAAAATTGAGTTGGAAAAATACCTTCTTTTTAAGACTTTTATTATAAATAATAATGGGTCAATAATAAAAGGTAATATGATTTTAATAAGCTTTACTGATATTTTGTTAAATCCTGTTGCAGTCTCCTCTTTCTGAAAGGAAAACAGGTGAATGACCTCTTCTTTGTTCACACCCCTTATAAAAGTATTATAAAATTGTTAATCAAAAGGTTTTTGTACTTCCATAGATTTTGTATTAAATTTTTCTTTCAATTTGTGTCCTACCTCAAAAAAGAATTCATTAAAAACATACAATGCTTTTATAGGTTCAAATCTACAGTCTATTAGTTTTTCATTAATTTTTAATAATTTTATATTTCCTTTATTTCTTTAACGTTTTAACAGTAATTTCATTTATTAATTTCCATGTAGCGCTTAGATTTTTTGAAATATTCTCATAAAAATTATTTTTAGGTATTTTAATTCTTCAGAGACCATTTTTTTCTACGGGTGAAATGTAACATACAGGCAGTGTTCCGTTCATTGATTCTTTCGTTTTTGTAATTAATATATTATACTTATTTCATTATATATATATATATATATATATATTGTTATTTTTTATAATATATATTATTATGTTATTATATTTGTATATATTTTTTCGTTATGTATTGTAAAATTTATAATAGCAGAATCACATATTTATCTGATATTTATATTTATAAATATCAGTTATATGAACGGATTTGATGGTTTTGGTAATACATGCATTAATAATGTATCATATAAAACGTTTTCACGTGCATTTATACGTCGTAATAAAGATGTAAGTGTTGAAAAAAAAAATATATATATATTATTATAAATGAAATAATAAATACACACACATAGTTGGTACTTTCTTGTCGTTTACTATCGCATTTCATTAATCAAATTGAAACGTTATAGAGATAAAGTTTTTCACCCGTTCTCCTCGGGAAGTCGACAATAAGAGACTAAAACATTTTTTATTAAAAAATTCTAGTACATCGTCCGCAGTACGAAATATTATGAGTTTTTATCTAAAAATAACGAAAAAAACTATTCTACCATACCTCATTTTGGACTATATGAAAAGTATATCATACGTCATAGTCGAATATTTAGGCCCCATACGTCTTAAACGGCAAATATTTTAATATCAACGCGAAATTGCTGTACGTGGGCATTATTGTCGAATCGTTTGACAGACACGAGTGTATGTTACGTCTGTTGAGAAAAAATTTTCCCAACAATTTACATGACATCATATTATTTTGAAACTGACTTTGAGTTGTAATATAGTATTTGTCGTAAAAACTATTTTTTGAGAACGACTAACGAAAAACTTTTATATATTACACGCAATTAAAAAATAACAAGAAGTATTTTATATTCTGAGTGCAGTGAAGAAGCTAGAGTTTTTACAATTATGTTTATTTTTTATTTGTGTACACGTTTTCATATAAAAATACTTGTTCAAAAGTTTCGACCGGCAACTTTTCGAATTACAATTCCGCTCATTTAGCTAATTTTCAGAAGTCTTTTTTCGGTTATCTCAGTAGTTTCTGCAAGAGTCAGGAAAAACTAATCAATATTTGAAAAAAGTGGATTCAAAACCATTTTTTTTTTTTTTTTTTTTTATCATCTAGAATTAATGAAAATTTATATATATATATATATACGGATAATATGGAAAACATTTTGGTGAAAGAAAATGTTGAAGATTTGAAAATAAATTGTTAAAATTATTATTATTGTTTTTATATAATATATATTATGTTAAGTTCAAAGTCAAAAAATTAAAGAGACTTTTTTTTACCCTGCATTTTTTTTTTCTAAAAGTAAACTGACTATGCGTAAATAATTTATTTAGATTTTAATAAAACTTCAAGGAATCGCAGTTTATTCGTTTTCCTTGAAAAATTTAAAATATTATAAAAACAATCGAAGAGTGGATGAATATTTTTTTTCCTCGGTATATTTTTTACTTTTCAAACATCTTTGAGAAAATATTCCAAATTGTATATTGTATATTGTTTAATGTGAAAACTCAAAATTAGGTAACAAAATAACGTAAAAATTGAACAATTCAGTCAGCCTTTAAAATAGCATTCGGAAGCAAATAATTATGACGAGAATTTTTCAAGTGTAGATAATCAAAAATATCGTACAGTTATAGTTTTCATTCAACATATACTCATTTTAAGACGTTACTCGATCCAAAAACATCTTTCAAATTCAAAAAAATAAGAATCATTTCAGAGGAAGCAATATTGACAAATAAATATTACGAACAGAAAACACATACTTAATAGCAGTCATCAGAATCATCAAACGATTACATTTTAGACGAGTTTTATATGGTAATTTAATCGTTATCAGAAAATTGATAATTATTATTTGAGTCGAAGAAATTCTAATCACTACAAGTGGACATCTATATTGGGTGTGGATGAGGGCACGTTAGGTAGACCATTTTTTCGACAAGGAATACGATATAGTACAGTGGTTCCCAACCGGTGGGCAATTCCCTTTAGGGTGGAATTAAGATACTGCTAAGTGGGGAATTCTGAGATGATGAAATAATAAGAATATTTTTTTTAGGTAATTTTGTTTAAAAAATTAATTTTAAATCTATTTCAGTTATTTAATTAATATTTATACTTTATGTTACTAGTTTTGCTTTTATATTTAATGATATTGTATTCTGTTTAATATTATAAGTTAGAAGGTTAACTAATATCTAATGTATAAAATAATGAAAATAAAAATTCATTAGTTATATACGTATACTTATAGTTATTTTGTATATTTTATTTGTATGGCCAACAAAAAAAAAAAAAGCCGAACATACTTCGCACGATGAGTGTACTTTGCACGATGGGTGGTATTCTCTTGACGGGCGTATTAAATTTTAAATAAAAGATAAATCACTTCTTCAGTAAAACGATTCTGAACGAAGGAAGTCAATAATATAAGAAAAAAATATTTTGGACATTTTTTTGGACATCATTGTAAAAACACTAGCTTCTTCACTCCGTTCAGAATCTAAATATATATATAAAACAAAATTATGTTTTAAGGAGGATATGAATTTTGAAAATATATAAGGGGAAGTGAGATTTTTGAAAATTACAAGGGGGGGAATAGAATAAAAAAGGTCGGGAACCAATGATATAGTAGTTTAAATTCGAAAAATTATATAATAAATCATTGGATTTGATTGAAACAATTTTGAGTGGAACGCAGCGCATAATAGATTTATCATTACTAGATCGGCTTTTTATAGAAAATAGCGTAAGTCTATGATAAATGATTGACAGAGTTTTCAAATCTATAGCGATATTAGTTTTGCAATAATAACAGATTAATCAAAGTCCATTTTATTATTCATGAAAATGATCCGTATTTGACATTTATGTATTGAGCTTAGAAAACAAAAGTGACCACGATTTTTATGATTATGCAAATGTAATTATTAAACTTGTAAATAGACAAGAATAGCATTTTGAAAATATTCAACTTTTCAAATTAAAAAAAAAAGAATAGTCATTTATTTATTTTTTTATTTTTTTGTAATAATTAACAACAATCATTTTAGCCTTGAAAATTCTTATTCTAAGTACACTGAATAGAGTCAACAGAGGTTGCTGTATTAGTGAAAACGAAATTTTTACAAATTTAAATCTGAATTCATTATGCGATACAAACTAAATAGTTACAAAAGTTTCAAGGTCACTTAATTTAAGCGTGAAGAAATTTCAATCAGACTGAAATTGTATATAATTGCTGATAAATTAAAGTTTTTGACCGAGATATTTTTGACATCACGACTTAAACTTTTTTAAATCATGAACAAAATTTAATTCATGGAAATTAGCTTATGACATATATTTTACGAGTTTTACTCAAATTTGTGGTAGTTTTTCTTTACGTTTGGAAAAACTATTGAAAACTTTGGAAATTACCTCTCGAAAGTAGGTACCGAGTGGAGGAAACTTTTTGATCTATAGAGGGGCTGAACGCTAAACTTTTAGACTAGTTTTACAACCCAAAAATGGATTTTCATACATAAAATGAATGAAAAAAAAAACACACACACACACGCATCGTGGTCGTTAAACCAATACGTTCAGATCAGTGCTCGAATTGGAACAAAAATCGAGGCCGGACGCTGGTTTTAGTTTAGGAAACACCGTTCCATAACAGATACATTTTACAGTAACCGGTGGTGGACTTCGTCCCCCACACCCCCTACACATCTAAATTAAAAAATTAACAAAACAACAACATTATAACAGTTAGTTACTTATTTTATTATTTGTGAACGGTACTTTCTTAATACTTTACAAATATAAAATTGTTTTATAAAAAAATTAATTTTGTAATTGTATCACAAAGGCCTAATGTACAAAGCTACACTAACAAATAACAATTAGTACCACACTTACCACGCTTTTATAAATAAATAATATCAACCGTGGTCTAGATACCCGGGCGCTCGTGTTAATAATATGTTGATAATACAT
>JAIPRM010002014.1:0-33135 GCA_025469315.1 Stegophylla sp. TES_Ste_2020 | reverse complement strand
GTTACTGTTCCCTAAAGTATACCAATATTTAAAAATTGGTGCTACGTTGCCCGTCACAGTTGCCTGTGTAGAACGGAGTTTTTCAACGTTGAAACGTTTGAAATCATATTTGAGGAATTCTATGGGGGAAAATCGACTAAATGGATTGGCTCATCTAAGTATCCATAGAGAAATACCAATAAAAAGTAGTGAAGTGGTTGATATTTTTTCGGAAAAAAATAGAAAATTAATGTTTTAAAAATGTATAAATTATTAATATTAATATTACTTTTTTATTATTATATTATTTAACATTTTTTTTCATACGTATTGCTAATAAGTTAGGTTATTTCAGACTGCAATACACATTTTGTTATGACATGTTAATTAAAAATAATATCACGAATAAAAATTTTTTATCTATAAGAATGTACGTATGTATTGTTATGTTCAGGTGTCACGCCATTCAGTATGCTAATTTAAAAATTAAAACCCCCCTCAAAGTTCAGGTCTAAGTACACCACTGAAAACAACATTAATACAACTAGGAATGGGTTCTCAAACTCTTCGAACCCTCGAACACCTCGAACTATAAGAAATTCGAACAGTTCGAATAGTTTTAGTTAAGTGTATGTTAGGATGTTCGAACAGTTTAATCGAAAAAAAAATTTTCTGAAATTTTTACTTTTACTTGTTTTTAAAATGTTTATTTAAAAATTTAACAATTGAAACTTAAAAGTATTAAAGCATTTAAAACATATAACTTTTAAACATTAACTTAAAATTTTACTACTATTATATTTTTCCTTTTCAAATTAATTTTGGATAGATTCTCAAATATTTTAATTTTTTTAAAGTTCGAAAATTCGAAAGTAATTCGAATAAAATTCAGATTCAAGTTCGAGTTCGAGTTCGAACAGTTCGAGAAAAAATGACAGTTCGAGTTCGAAAAAATTAATGTTCGACCCATCCTTAAATACAACTCTATGCAACAGCAAGTTTTAAAATGAAATGTTTTTTTATAAATTTAAATAAAATAGTCGATAATTTTAAAAATAATAATAATAATAATAATAATAGTACTTAATAGTAAACGTATACCTGTATATTATTATTATATATGTTAAATAAATGAAATGAAATATCATGACCTTCATATCATTTTTAAACTGAAAGAAACTAATTTTTATTGAACTTTTATAGAGAATTTTACAATATTTTTAATCCATTTTCGAGTGTTTTTTAAAAAAGCATTAATGCTTTTGCAATTTTTAGAGCATTAAAATCTCAGTCCTATTTATGAGCATACACAATTTCACGTAATGCGTCGTCACACGCCGAAGTAACGACAGTGTAATATAGTTTCGAACAGTGCTTTTTACGGTTCGTAATAATAATGTCTCGGTGAATCGAGTTACGGAACGGGAAAAATCTGATTGTTTTCAAAAAAAAGGTCGTCGCGTGCTCGTCCAATATAGAAATGACGATCTCGTTTCGGAATACGATGACGAGAGTTGAAAAAAAAAAATGTAATTTCCTCTAAATGAAAAAATGAAAGAATTTCAAAAGGAAATTGGTTTCGTGAGAATCGGCAATCTTTAACACCGGTCTAATAGATATAATAATAATAATAATAATAAATACGAACTCCTCTCTTTCTTACTTACGTGTATTGTCTACAGACAGACCGCCGCCGTTGCGCGTTCAAAAACAAAACGTGACATTAAACATCGGAATGATCTATATAGATTCGATACTGCGTGTTTTTAATTTTATTTCCATTATTATTACTGTCGTAAAATCGCGATATTAATGGCGCGTTTTCATTGTCTACGTTTTACCCCGCCTAAGGCGAAACCATCGATCGTTATTATTATTATTATTATTATTTGTAGTAAAACGATTTGTTCGGGATTGATGTTCAGATTAAAATGTAAAGAGGTCGACACAACCGCGTTTGCAATATTATGCAAAGGGCACAATTAATAGTTGTTATAATACACGCCGGATCGTTAAACGCGTTAAAACCAGTGCTAGGAAATTGTATAATATCTGTATATTTATTGTCTTTGGTAAATCTTAGAACGTGTTTCATACGATACTTCCCTCGAGACGTATACAAATTATTTTATTGCTATTTTTTGCGTATTTACAGGTTTTAGAACTATTTTACTAATTTAGACGTTTAAGTGCTATTTTTTGGCGTTTAGTTTAAAAAAAGAAAATTTTTAGCTCATCGTCTACTTACAAACAGAATGTTAATTATTCAAACTTAATAAATTATTTTTTCGGTAACGATGAACAATAATATGAATATTTCATATTTCTCGTTTTCGCCGCTCTAAAATTCGTCGACAGTCGGCACTGGTAATGTGTCACTTTAGGAATTTTTTCCAAGGAATGTTTCTGGGAAAAACAATACTCCTAAACCTCTTGGGAATATCCCTTATTTTATTTATTTATTTATTATTATTATTATTTTTTCATAAATTGTATGAATACAACTGTATCACTAATGTGAGTGTAAAACAATAATTGAGGAAATATAATATCTATCTATTAAATGAAAATTAATTATAGATATTACAGTTATATGTATGCCATTTAGGTAATTAGATTAAATCGTTTAAATTAATTAATTACCCTCACGAATCAAGACTAGTATAAATTAAATTAAATTAGATTTATATATAATTGATGTTAAATGTTTTTCGAATTGCGCAAAAGTCTTACTTTTCTTCAGTTATATAATTTTTGGTAAAAATGTATTTTTCATTCGAACAATCTCAACTATAACTTTAATTAAATATTGAAACAATTTTTGAACGATAATTTTGATATCATTTTAATATTTCCGATAAATTCGCACATAACCTGACTACACTCACTCGCTTAGTCAAATGGTGCGCTTAAATCTATTATAAGTCATAATTTTATCATTAATACTAAATATATAACAATGTACTGTTAAACTAATGTATACTTTGCACAAATATTTTAAAAACAAATGTTTTTACAAATAGATCAAATTTTTATTTATAAATGTACTGAATACAGAATCAGCACATTTCCCAATTATAAGTGCAATATTTATAAGCATGTTTTTTACTTAAAAATAAATATTTTATTGCTACAACTGCTAAACCCTGATAGCTCATTCGAATTCGGCCGATCAAATCTTTTGGACCAGTCTTTCCACGTGAAAAAGTGGTTGCAAAATAAAAAATGAATAAATAAACATAAACGTCATTATAAAAAAGCACAAACTTCTCCGTTCCACTCAAAGAGTCCAAGATGGAAATATTATAAAGAATCGATTAGTGCGCGGTACAAGATTTAAGTCGGGCTTTTGTTGGGAAAGTCTCTCTAGTTGCACCACCGCCGTGGGCGTTTGAAAAGTCGAATTCATTGTTTCTACGGTATTGAATCGTTTTTAATAATACCGGGGATTTGCTTCGTGTTCCGTTTCCGTAGCCCCCCCCCCACCTTTGCCCCTGACCCCATGTTATGCACTACGTTTACATAACAATAAAAAAACGTCTAGATTTAACTCTCCACGCCCACTGTTCCTCAGCATCGGTAACACCAGCAGTAGATACCTACTCTCTCCACATCACTTTGAGAGACGGCACAGCAGCCGGCCTCGTATATGCAAGTAGTACGCGAAGATTTCTCTCTCCGTTCCGAGTTGAATGTATTAAATCGATAAAATGTATACACACACGCACAATTATTGTATTTCTATATTTCTATACGAAAAAGGGTTTGCAGAAGGATAAAAAATTAATTAACAAACATCGTTATAAAATCATAAGCTTCTTCGCTTTAATCAGAATCTAAAAAATAATAATAAGGAATCATGTAATCAGGAACCTCAATGTAAAAACATCAACTTCTTCATTCCGCTCAGAGTCAAATAATAGAAAACTTTTAATTGTATTGTGTAAATAATAATTTAACTAAACACGAATGTTTTGAGCACAAAATTGCACTAACAAATTATTATTCGGACGCACGGGTGGTGTTAAATTGCCTATTCGATGTGCCGCGTTCGACGTTTCATAATTTCAAAGTATGAAACTATTATTATTTTAAATGTCGATTATTCACTTTATCCGAGTAATTTGGCTCAATTTGGCACATAAACCGATTTCAGACTTCAGCCGTAACATTTATAACAATTATTCGCGTCCAACACGTGTACACAACGCGCGACGTTAGTATGACGATGTTAAAGATCACTGTATCACACACGTCTAATTTGAAATGCGAGTCATTAAAATTAAAACGTTATAGATTCGTCGGCCGATCGTAAGGAGAAATATTTACACGATCCGAAATAAATAAAATAGACACTTTTTGTGCCCAAAGTGTCGATCGTTTAATTGCGATTCATTAAATCACCAAGGAACGGGGCAAAAGTGTTAGAGGGAACGACGTCGTGTCAGTTCATTAGTCGATTGATTATGCTGAGAGTAAAACTCGACACGAATCAGTTATAAGGCTGAGCGATTATTGGATTTAGTAATCGTTAATCGATTATTGTTTTACAGTTGATTATTATCGATTAATCGTTAGTTATTGAACAATCGATTATTATACTCGAATAATAGTTAATGATCGAATAATCGATAGAAATAAAATACTCGTTTATAATCGATCAATCAAATGTAAATAATTATTCCAATTTATTATATTATTATAGAAGAAGTAATTATTTATTAATTTAAATTTATGTGTAATAAGTGAATTACATAATTTTTTATACCATAAATTAAATTTTCACAGTTGTATTATAACTCTGAATACAGCAAAAAGCCCAAAAAACCTTGACTTCAAAAGGTAAAGAGTGTAGAGCGTAACGCATTTCGAAAAACCTGACGAAAAAATTGGACAGTCCCAAGCGACTTAGTCTTAAAGAGGTTTTACTATATAATAATATTATATTATGATTATTTTTAATTAGACGATTACTATTTAAACTGCTTGATTGTTTTAGATTAAACGATATTTAAATTGTACGATTATTTTCAATTATTCGATTATTGTCGATTAATCGATTATTATTTTACAATAAAAAATGATCGATTAATCGAAAAAATTCCCAGCCCTAGAATCAATACGACGTAACAATGTACACGTATTTAATACGCGGTGTGTATTTTATTTACTCTCAGCGCAATAGGATGGGAAATGAACGATAAATACGTACGTTACGCGTTCTATCTCGGCGCGAACGTCGATCAACGGTTTTTCTGTGTTATTACTATTATTTAACATCACTTTATTTATAACTGTAGACAAATTGCGCTCTTTTCATTAACCGCGTTATTATTTTTGCAGATAAGCAGAGGATGGATTTTGGGACCGGAACTGTGTGACATGTGGACTTCGAGTGATGTATTGTGCTGTACGGCTTCCATACTTCATCTCGTCGCAATAGCCGTTGATAGGTAACGTATACACACACAATACTTATGATTCATCAATATAATATAATATATTCGCAATGATGTGGTCTGCAAGTTTGCAACCTACTAGGTTGATTACAAAACTCAGCTATCAGAATTTAATATTTACAAAAAAAATTGCTTAAAACTGTTACAACACAATGGATACATGAATATCTAAGTATATAAATTTTGAATTTGGTGACTTTTGGAACAGGAACATAGTTCAGGAGAACAGCTAAACGATTGCATGAACTTAAAAAGTTATGGAATACAAAAAAGTTAGGAGTTGGAAAGTTGTATGTTACAGCTATAATTTTCAATAGCATTTTTCCCGTGGATTAAAATCTAGTTTAGGAACACATACATTTTATTTACAAATTCCGCATATAACAAAGAATAAGATGCCAATATCCCATTTATATATATATATATCTGAAGCTAGTAAGTTCTCTAGTTATTAACGTCAATAATACATACGCATATTACTAAACGAAGAATCTCGTTATTAAAAAAACAGGCATACTTCGTATTTTGGGTATTCTCCGCAACACGAATGGGACATGGTGGGGGGGGGATATAAAAATTTAAAAGAAACGATAAATTCTTATCGTCAATTATTATTATTATTACATAACATTTGAAGCTTTTGCTCAGAATCGTTTTATTGAATAAATGATTTATCGTTTTTTTAAACTTTAATACACCCAACAAGTGCTTCTCACCCGTCGTGCGAAGAATACCCATCGTGTGAACTATGTCCGGCTTTTTTTTTTTAATTCTGAATAGTCTTTCCCGGGGTACGAACATTTTTGCAAATTAAAAAATAACTTTGTAATCAAATCAAAAGAAACAGAGAAACACTGATAAAAAAACAAAAACATTAATTTAAACGCTTTATTCAGAATCTAAAATTAAATAAGTTGAAAAAAACATTTTAAAAATATTCAGATCCCAATCCAAGTGTGCCTGCCGGTTATCAGATTATATATTTCATTACCTACATTGTAGTGTACTTGAATTAATGGCGGAATAAACATTGTAATTAAAAAAAGTGAAAAAACAATTGAAACGATAATTAAACGTAATAGAGATGAACGCGATAGCAGTTTTTACTTAACGAAAACGATGTAAAAAATAGATTAAAACTGTTCTAAAAATAAATAATAGATTTTTTATTAATGAACAAGGAGTTTTGAAACAAACAATTGCTTGTGGAGGACTTTTTTTCTAATTAGAGGGATAGCTTGGTAGAGAGGGATTCTATTTACTTATACTCTTCATACAAATTAAATTACACCAGTACTTAAAAAGAATTTAATACTTTACTATGGCGATGGATCATTGAACGGTGTCTTATGAACTTCTCGAGCATTCCGTGTGGATAAGAGTCGAATATAACGAAAATTGTTCAAGTAAATAAATATTTAGTTGTGCATAAGAGACTGATGAATAGAAAAATTCGAAAGTTTTACTTATTTATGATAAATAATATTTTAATTTTATTACCGTAATAGTAAATAATTATAACTTATCTGAAAAGTACATAATATTTAGTTTTCAAGTCAAACGTAATAAAATACAATAATCAATCCATCTTTTATAGGCCGTAATTTTAGGTGAGAAAATTAAATTCAATAATTAATTTTTTAACACTTGTGTTCAGGCGATTTCGATTAAATTTTAAGGATTAATAATACAAATAATATTATTGAAGAATTTAGAAAGAATTTATTGTAAGTAGTTCAGCACTGAAGAAATCACTTAAATTTTTGATCAATTTATTTTATCATAATTGATTTTTTCAATTGTAGAACTTTTATTATTATAAACAGTCGAAAATTTGTTTTTCAAAAGTTCCTTCAAATTTTTTTTTCAAATGACGGTCGAATTTTTTTAAAGTTTCGCTCCACTCATATATTTTACAGGCGTATTACTTTATTATTTACTATTAATTATAGTGTAAGCATTGTTTTTTAATTGTTTTATTAGATCAAAAATCTATTGTACAGATTTTCGTCTCGATTTTCGGTCTTTAGTCAAACGTCCTATTATGATATATCTTTGGACACTCGTCATGCTCGTCTGAGTTTGCTTAAAACCGTAAACTTTCATAAAAGGAAGCTTTCGAAAGTTTATAGCATCGCATCATATTGTCTTCGCGGATTCGAGACGGAGACGGGAGTTTACCGCAGACATTATCTGCACTTGGCAGGTCATAAATCAGATTTATGTCCATTCGACTAGATGAGGATATATAATAATATTTAGATAATATGATAAACCTAGTCATGTCGGGTAAAAATTTAGACACTTGTTTACAAGTTGCTTACGTAATTTTGCACATTAATCGATTTTCTAGAGAAAAACGAATTATGTATTTCGATTCCGTCTGAGTATACGAATTTTATTGTTCGAACGATTGTGTCTTTCGTTACACTTGCACAATAACGTGTTGGGCATTCGTTTTACATATTATGAAATATGTAAGAAATATAATAATTATAATAATTTCATGTTCGCGTATTATCATTTATATATTATGATATATTATATGTTAAGTTCTGCAGTTGGTGAATGTTGACAATGAAAATCGATGGTATAATTCTATTTCAGTACGCCTTTCTATTCCACCCGTTTTGAGTTTAAACTTAAAACTAATATGACCACAGACGACCAAATATTAGATTATCGCACATAAATGGTTTAAACAATTTTATGCATGTTGATAATTAATATTTCTAAATTTCTCGTTGATATTTTTGAATTTATGTAAATATAGTATATATATATATATCAAGTTCATATAGTGTACACTTACTGTTTGTATACGCAAAATGGGAATGAAAAACTATTTCGAAACACTAAGAACTTTGTATATGTATGTGTGTGTGTACAGTTTAGAAGACTTATGCAAATTTTATCTTCAGTTTGTGGAAACGCATTTTTTAAGTAGAGTTATATACAATTAATAAATTTCGTTATTCTTGTAACGAATATTTAACAAGTTTATAAAATCAATTAAAATCGCAGAGCTTGAAGGGTTTTGTAAATCGTAGTAGTCGTTCTCTATTATTATTATTCAATGTTTATAAGTGTGCCAGTGTTTGAGTGAAAAAAAAAACTAATTTGTTTTTCTTTCGTGTTCTTTGAATACGGGAAAAATTGAAGTTTCTTTAATATATTATATTATTACACAAGAGAGTTTCTCGTGTCTTATCGACGTGGCTTCGACATGACATTGAAGATAAACGCCAGTGACGGATGAAAATATGCATAACACTAGAGGAAAAATTATATCACGTGCATAATATATATAATAAAAACTTTGTATAGACTATGATGAAATATTGTTTTATTTTTAATTTTTTAACACTTCAATCATATTTCAACGTGAAAAAATATATGAATACATACAGACAATTCTTTTTCATCAAACACGGTAATTGTTATCTCACACGAAAATATATTCAAGTCAAACATTCATTTTCTAGAACAGTGATTCCCAAACTTGTTTCATTCGAACCTTTCTGAAAAAAAAAAAAACAATAATTTACTATCATGACTCCTACAAACAAGAAAAAGTTTATTATAATTTTCAAATTTTGAAATAACTATTGAAAATTTTATACATATTTTATATAATATTAAAATAACCTCTTAAAATTACCATTTAGAGGTAAATTTTGATTTAAAATGCAAAAAACTCTAAAATATTTAAAAATTTGCACTTTGAAACTTTTTGTACCTATCGAATTCTTTTTAGCATAAAACGAATTGTTTAACTTACTTTGCTAATCTTTAATACACTACAAAGAAAGTATGCAAATGCTATTAGTTTTGAACGCTGGTCACCATGATCATGAAATTGTACTCTAGTGCATTACTATACTTAAGGTGCAGTATTATGATATTACATTAAACGAGTGTGAATATATTTTTTCAATGAATTTCCGTTTTATGTTTCGACGTATTTTTTAGTTTTTTATCACGACCACTGGGAACGAATGAATGTGCTCCAATAATCCACTAAAATATTATACGAAATACTAGTAGTATTTTTTCTGAAACTAAAAACACAAACGTTATAACGAAATAGCGATGTGAATCGCAGTAACGCGACAAACGACGATTGAGCCTATAACGCCGCAAACCAAACAAAATGAAAATGTAAAAGCAATAAAAAAAATAAAAATAAATACGAACCACTAAATATGTAGTCCACTATTATTGTTGTGCGTGAAAAACAATTCACGTTCCTCTGGGGCTTGAGACTGCTGTGCAATGGTAATGTTATTTGTGTATTTTGAACGTTATATACAATACATATATATATATATTAATCAAAAAAGCAATATAATTTCGAGTTATTGATTTTATGTTAATACCTCGCGAGATTAATATAACGTCACACATTTATTCAGGCCCGGGGTAATGCGGGATAACAATTTGTATTTTTTTAATCTATGGTGGCGACCTTTCCCCCTCCTCGAAATTTCGTATTTAGCGGTTATTGATAACATTTCTAATAATTTCGATTTCATTCGAAATTGATAACGACCTTTTGTGAGAATTAATTAAATAGTATTTTGAGTAGGAAGTAATTAAAAAGTTAAATGGAAAGTAACTATTAGCCCAAAAATAATTATTGAATTATTATTACTATATAATATTAGAAAACACTAAAACAAATAAAAACGTTTCTTTAAGTTCATTGATAAAGAATACGTTTTACATAGAAAAAAATTATAATTATGTATTCACTATTCTGTTGAACTGAAATGGATACTAGAGAATGATTTTATTGAGTTTAAAAAAAACTTATTTTTGGTATGTATAACAACAAGTTATTTTCTATAATATCCAAAAATTTTGGTTAGTAAGATAAATTGTTTGCAATTTTCTAAAATTTGTCATATCAACTAGCGATTATACGAACTAACCTATCACTTTGGTTAATGTGATACATTTTTCGTTCTAACTAACCATTATGTATAATAATCGTCAGTACTCTTTGAATAGTATGACAAATTCTTTCCTATGTTATCATATTTCGACTATTTTTAGTGATTTTCTATAATCCAATCCAACGGTTTAACATTTAAATAAATCTAATCAGTATTTATTCATTTTATACACTGATTTTGAAAAAGGAAAGAATTATTTAAGAAATATTAAAAATAAAATTCTATCTGGCTTTGAGTGTGATTATTATACTCGAGTCTTTCTTGTTCACCGGTAATAGGTTATTTTACCGTTTTTTGTAAATTTTTCGTCACATTTTTTTTTTGTTTTTTGGAAAAAGTATTGAAAAATATGAAAAATTACATATTTGAATATTATTTGAATCGGGTGTGATTTTGGACTTAAAAATATACTGATTGAAATTTTGGACAAATATTTTTATAAAAAAAGTGTTTCCAGAAAGAAAAAAATAACTATTATTAGAGCTCCGTTTAGAATCTAAAAGAAGAAGTATTTGAAAACTATTCGATTATTGATATTATACAAGTGCCATCGTTACTAGTAAAATCATTATACGTTAATAATTTTGCTGCAATAAAAATTCAAAAAAAGAGATCAATAACAAAAATAATACATAATTGAAATTATAGTAAAAATATAACATTGTTTTTACTCTGTATTGAAACCAAAACTGATAGAAATATAAGACTAAACGCGATTGTATATAATAGTAGTTTCTGTGAAACGAAATCGGATCACCTTTTAAAAAATTGCCGGCTCTGGATCTAATATTTTCCAAAATTGCTCCTTCGCTACGATTGATCCTAATAATTATCGAAATAAATTCTGTCTTAAACGACTCGTGAATTTAAATGACGTTACGCGCATTAGTAGTTGCAGTTTATACAACACCTATACTGCGAAATAATAAATTACGTCGGATTTCCAATCAATTATAATGACAGCTGATAATTTATAAGCGTTTCGTTGTCGAAAAGGAAAAAACTTATTCCACAACGAAAGTGAGTATAGCATCTTTTCCAAATCCACACAATAGCTTCCGTGGAAAATCTTCTAAAATAATAATAATAATAATATTGAAATAACGTGATGTGGACGATGTGGAGGGAAAAAACCACGTCAAAATGATTTAGGTCTGGTGAAAGGGCAGAAAAAAAAATTGTCGAGGAAAATCCATGTTGATTACAAAGGCGATTTGGATAGGATTAGCTTATATGTGTGCGAACGAGTTGTGGAGTCGGCGGCGGAGAGGGGGATACGGTACAAAGAATATATTTGTAGGATTTTCATTGTTTGCGGAGTATAAATTATTTTCCTCTGCAGTGCCATTTCAGAGTTATACTCTGGTAATTATTGGACATTGCCGTTTGGAAAGAGGATTACACGTGTAAAAGGGACGGAAAAAAATTGACCTACACAATAGGGTCGTGTAAGAATACACAATATATTACTACCCTTAGCAGCATTGTCCCAGCAGTCCCCTGCAATTCACTCTGCATACGGGGAATCCCAATACCAAATGAGTAATACCTCACATCGCGTGTGTAATTATGTGTACGTTTACTTGCATTCTCTTTGACCTTTCGTCACTATGGCTGCTGTACTATTATGCGCTGTGTAATTTCGTTAAACTGTAGCAGCAACAAAAATAGTAAATAAATAAATAGCAATTTATCGAGAGGTATTATATTCATGTAAACTACCAAATAAGATTATTTAACACCCAATTACGTATTACAGACAATGATTACTATATATACTGCATACACACATACAAACATAATATAATGTTTGTCTAATGTATAATTACTAATAAATTATACATTAGGAAAATTTTAGTTAAATCCATACAGAACCATACTCTCAATGCTTACAGAAATAATAGACAGAAGAACAGGAAAAATACATTAAACCATCAAACACTTTATTAACTAGTTCTAAGAATTCTCCTAATCGCATGGGGAAAACTATTTTCAACAATTTCAATAATGAAGTAAAGAGTCTAATAAAAAGTTTATGTGAAAGTCATCCCAATAATACCAATGATATAATGAATATAATTAGTAAAAATCAAATAAAAAAGGCCATAAATAAAATAGTCAGTGATCTTGTGTGTATCAATAAAATCATAAAAAGTCAATATGTCTAAACATATCGTATAATATATTAGTACGTAATGTTGATTAAGTTATTGTTCTATAGTATTTATCTTTTTTTTTTTTTTTTTTTTAGTCTTCTTTTTCTCTTTTGTCAAATACTGATATGGTTGTAGGTACCTAAGTACAAAGAAATAAATATAAATATAATTATGAAAAATGTTATTTTCAATAACAAAAAAAAAGTCATGAGTACGAGTACATGTATTAAATTAAAATTATTAAATTAGTAGTGCGAGTAGAAGAACTATAAATTCATTACTTTATCATAATATTTGCTATTTCGTAAAGAACAATTTATAAGCATTAGCGTGGGCGTTCTACGTACTTCTATTGCGCTATAACACAAACAAGTATACCAATAATAATTATCTCTGCTCTTCTTAATACAACGCAGAAAATAAATAAATAAATTAAAGTACAAATTAGATCCGTTGGACTTTTGAGCGATGGTCTATAGTCGTACACACGTTTCTTCGTTTCCGAAGATGTATACTTTACATCCGTTCTGTAGCGACTGTGTAAACGCGTAATAAATTACTAATGAACCAAAGAAAAGTGTGTGACAAGAGATAATAATTATTACAGCTGGTAGACCGTAGCACTATCATTTCGTGTGATCACGGAGGTCGATGTCTATAATATTAATCGTCATTAAACCGTCATTATCGCTGTGAAAATTTTCGAAAAAAAAAAAAAACAATAATAATTATATATTATTTTGTTGCTTAGATACTGGGCCGTCACCAACGTGGATTACATTCACACGAGAAACGGCCGGAGGATAGTGGGCATGATCGTAGTCGTGTGGTGCGTGGCGCTGGTCGTGTCGTTGGCACCGCAGTTCGGCTGGAAAGACGCGGAATACTTGAAACGCATCGACGAACAGAAGTGCATGGTCAGCCAAGACCTCGGATATCAGATTTTCGCCACGTGCTCGACGTTTTACGTGCCGCTGCTGGTCATTCTGTTCCTCTACTGGAAGATATTCAAAATAGCCAGGAGGCGAATCCGCAGGAGAAGAGCCCAGAGGAACGCCATGCTCGAACATTCGAGGTAAGACGTGACTGGACCGACGACAATGACGTGATAAAATCAAAAAATATATTAATAGTTTAACGGCCTAAGATCTTGTTTAATGTTTACGGCAACAATAGTCAATTATTATAATAATATCTCATATTCGTATACTTAACATACACTGATTAAATAATATATTTAATTAATTCTACGTGTGCGCAACGCAATTGTACCGTTTTATCGTTCCCAAATTAGTACGGATTTGAGTTTCTACGAGGGTTCTATAGCTTGGACGGTCGCGGACAATGTTCAGCACGACTTAAGAAAGAGTAAAATATATTGGTATGGTTATCTTTTCAATGAATACAAGCGAAATAGCTCTGTATTCATATTTTCAAATCTATAAGTTCTATATATAATCTATATATAGTGTATCCATAAGTTTTAGATCCTTTAAAATATATATTTTTGTAATTTAAGTGTTCAAATATATTTTTCTCTCACCCTTTATACCATGGGTCTGTACCTTTTCGTTTACATATTTTTTTAGTAAATTTTACGGTCGTGACTTATAGGAGGGGGAGGAGGGAACAAAGAGCAAATTATTTCCTCTACCTCCTAGAATTACACTCACGGAAATGAGAAAAATTTAATTTGTATGGGGTACGAAAATTCTAAATGTGGCCCTGACTAGGATACCTTAAATTATTTTAAAGTAGATAAGAAAGTGATAATGGGTTACCGTAGGTTAAAACGTAATATACCGAAAACCAAAACATTTTATTTTTAATTTTGTAGAAATTAAAAATTATAAACACATTTTCATGGTAAAATGACAAAGAAAAAAATAATAATAAAAAAAAAATGAATTGTTTGTGCCATACATATTACATGATATAATCGGTTTCATAATATAATATACGGATCCAGGGGGTCTCCCATCGTTCTCTCCCATGTTTTAATAGCCTCATGATTTTATGTCGTTTCTGACGAACGAGAATAACGCGAATAAAAGTATTGTGTAGCGGAAAAAAAAACTGTGTCATGGTGCGCACTAGTTTTCAAGAGGAAGTGTGTCTAGTGGTCTGATCTGTTTATTAAAAATCGATGGTTTTAGCGTTGAATTTCCTCAAAGAAAACGGTCGTATTATAATACCTATAGGTGATGACCGTAAGTGTATACATTGAAATCCATTTATGCGATGTAAGAGCAATAAGAACAAAATTAACACTTCGATTCCGTTTGCGATTGAAAAAAAAAAAAAAAACGTCGAGTATTCATTTCGACAGAAATGTCGTCGAACAAATATCGTAAATCCCGCGAACGCTTTGAAATATTAATCGTTTGAAAGAAAACGGGGGCTCGAGGGTTTTTTTTTTTTTTTTTTTTTAATAGCCTTAAATATTAACGAACGAGACACTAGACACACGGCCGCGGTGCTTGTTGGGAATTATCACGTGTTTTCAACACTCGCGTCACGGGATTATATATTCTAAAAGCGTCCTCGAACGGTCCGAGGATTAATCCGTAGCTATTGAACTCGCAGCAACTCCGACACTAAGGTGGCGGGAGACGTCGATCACGCGAGATCAAAATAATAAGAACAATCTCCCGCGACGCCACATAAAAACCGGGCGTGGAAACTACCCCCTTTCTCCGATGGTTTTTCCGGTAATCCACTCTGCCAGCAGATAATGATCAAACCCCTCCCCCGAAACCGTGACGAATAACCGCGTTTTGGCATGGCAAAGACAATCGTTTTTTTTCTTCGTACGTGTGTGAGCCGGTATTTCCTTTCCCGTAGAGAAACGTAGATATTATTATTGTGTTTCAAGGCCGAGAATCTTTTTAAGGGGATATTTCAGAGGAGGCTTTTCGTGAGACTGTACTCTGTCAATTTCATAGGCTTCGAACATAAAATAAATTCGCATTTCTATAGAGTAACATTTTTCAAAGTAAAATGTTGTTTCATTTGCTTTTGAATTTCACAAAGGGTAAAAATCAAATTTCCGTATTTTTTATTTACTATCATTCTATTAAGATTATAATACATACCTTTTTTTTATTTTTCAATTAATTTAAAGTTACCTTTAGAATTTTATGGCATTTTCTAAAAATTAATGAAAAAAATGACAATGAATTATAAGTTGGAATTTTTAAAGAATTCGTCATTTTATTTGAAAAATAAATAAAATCTAGCGTAAAAAGTATAATAATTACCGTACTATAGTACTGTCTTAGTAAAAAAATATAAAAGTTGGTATACTTTACCACAATGGTATTTTTCGGTCATTGGGTCAAATAATTAGTGTTTATATTGAATTTTAAAAAATAAAACTCTGAGAGGAGCTTCAGTTAATTTATAGAAAACAATAATTGTCAGTTTTACATTGAGTTGTTATTTTTAACAGTTGTTGTGTATTTATATTCTATCTGAAATAATTATAAGGTATTGTCGACATTTTCAAGAATTTTAGTAATATCGCTTTTAGAATAGTTAGTAACTGGATAATTTCTGTCCACTATTGTTGATAATATAAGAACATTTCAAATTTTTAGTTTCATTAATTTTGGAATTACAGCGAAATTCATAAAATCGATTTTTAAAATCTCCTTTGCGTCATATTTTACCAGTTTTGGACAGAGTATTAAGAATTTTGAATCATCACTTCTTTGAAGCACCACTTGGATGTGATTTATGATGTAAAAAAACAACTGTATGAAACTTTTTATGTAAAATATTTTCTATTTCTTTTTCTTTGTTCCCGTAAAATGAGAAAACGCGCATATTTTATCGTTTTTACTTAATAATTATGCACTTGTTTTTGGTTCTGGTGGTGAAATGGTTATCCTCCTACCACCCTTCTCAACTACGGCACTGACTAAATCGAATATTTATTTTTTTATTCGAAGAAATTCAAATTGAAATATTTAATTTTTTTTTTTTTTTTAAATAATCACCCGACCGCCAACATAATATATTTCACTTTTTTTCTTGCACGTCGTGTTTCAGGTCGAAAAAGCCGGCGGCGGTGGACGACGCGGCCACGGTTGCGGCGGAGCCGAAGAAGTGCGGCTTCTTTCGGAAGGCCGTGTTCTTGCGGATCAAGAAGAAGAAGGAGGCGGAAGAGACCGCTGTGTGCTCGAGCATTGGCCTGATCGACGGCCACTCGAGCTGTTCGATGCCGGAATCGTCGCAAGACGGCGGCGGGGGCGGAGGCGGCGGTCAGTGCAAGGCGGGCGGGAGCGGCGGCAGCGGTGGCAGCGGAGGTGGCGGCGGCGGAGGGAACGGTAGCGGTGGCGAGGACAACAAGACCACCGCGTTCACGATAACATTGAACAACGATCATCATCATCATCACGCGGGAACAGCGCCGGGGCACCATCACCACCCGCACCCGCACCCGCACCACCAACAGCACCAGAACCAGCTGCAGCTGCAGCCGCCCGTGATCGAGGACGACGGGCCCACGATGACGGATCAGGGTTCCTGCGGCGGCGGCGGCGGCGGCGGCGGTGGCGGGGCGGGCCGGCACACGGTGATCGAGATGAACCGGACGACGACGCCCGCTGCCGGTGCCCAGGCCCAGGCCCGCGTCAAGACGAAGCGCGAGAAGAAAGAGTCGCTGGAGGCGAAACGCGAGCGAAAGGCGGCCAAGACGTTGGCCATCATCACCGGCGCGTTCGTCGTGTGCTGGCTGCCGTTCTTCATCATGGCCCTGGTCATGCCCCTGTGCGGCGACAAGTGCTTCATAAACGAGTACGTGTCCAGCTTCTTCCTGTGGCTCGGCTACTTCAACTCCACGCTGAACCCGATCATCTACACCGTGTTCAGCCCCGAGTTCCGGTTGGCGTTCACCAAAATGATCTGCGGCACCACATACCGGAGATAATGCACACGCGCGCGCGCGCACACACGACACCACAATAATATTATAATATACATCCGCATATTATTATTATTATTATTATACCATACGCATATTATTATTATTATGCGTATACATATTATACGCGTGACGGGTCTGGTCCCTGAGTGTGGTGCAATCTGATTAAATTTTCAAAAACCTCCCCCCCCCCCCCGAAAAAAACGAGTCAAACCAAAACAATATAATTTTCAAGCTTAAAAATATACACTATGGTTCGAGTGTTTTTCTCGAAAACCGTGAAAATCATATGAAACACGGCGTGCGTCTCGTTTTTCATGAAAAACGGAGATTGTACATTTTGGAACCAGACCCCACTTATAAATATATACATTAATATTGTTATTATCTGTTATTGTCGTCGTTGTCCTCGTTATATTGTTTCGCTCTCGCCCAATTATTATTCACGAGTTTTGTGCCGCGACATAAAAAACGGACTTCGTCGTCACACGAAATAAGGGTAAACGATAAGTTACTGCACACGAGAGCGTCAGGTAAATAATCAAAGAATAATTTGTTAGTTTCTCCAACACGAATGAAAAAATACAATAATATTATGCAAGGTCCGATACAATGCAATAATAAAAGCATAATCCTGCTCGACTTTGTTTTGCATACAAAACATAACTGAAACATATATTACACATATTCATTTATATTATTATTATTCATATATATTTGTACTACTTAAATTTCTAACCGTGCTAACTTAACCGAAAATACTGGCACATGCGTCTTCCTATGGAATACAAACGTCAAATGCGTGCGAAATTTTACACTCGAGTTTCAATTCAAATGTTCATTGTCGGCATACTCAACTTAATACAATATTTTTTTCAACGTTTTACTTCACATCATGAGCCAACTTAGTATTTTATTTATTTTAATATAAGTAATTAACATTTTTCTGACATGCAAAAATTATCATGCTATATGCTTTTTATGTCGTGTAGGAACTAATAATTTTTTTTTTTTACCTGGCATGGCTCGTGCAGGAACTGTCATTGACCTGAGAGAAAAGATCAGACACGAGGGAAGGAAATATGATGTCACATATTTCAATATGGAATTAGGAATGAGAAGTTACTGAAATCACATATTTTCGTTTAAGTCTTCTACTTACGGCTAAATAAGCCAAAAATATGTTACATAACCTAGTGATGAGTTCTTATTCGTAGTTTTATTATTATTATTATTATTATTGCGTTTTTTGGTAATTTGATTACAAAATTGTATAAAAACGATTTCATTTCTCGTATAAATGCACTTTTTAAAAAATTTATTTAATAAAACGTAAGTCAAACACAAAAAATTTTTCGATTTTTTATGAATATTTAACCAATTTAATCTTATGTAACTTCTCATCCCTAATAATAACATTACCATTTCGATCAGGTCTCAATAGTTTCAGTCGAATGTTCGTGACGACGACGGTCCTCCCCCTCCCCCTCATCAACTCCACGACCTGACCTACCAACTTGGTTTTTGTTTCGCGGACCTCTTATAATAATTATCATAACAACAGCACACGAGGTGTGACACACAAGTAATATGAGACTTTATCGGAAAAAATAGTCTACTAATAAAAACAATTTAAATTTTATGTACGTCACTTCTTGGTCTAATTTAGATATCTTCTTAACCCGGCGTTGGTTAGGTAAAGTCACGTTTACACGGCTCATTTTAAATGAACCCTTTGGACCAATCGTCTTTAGTGAATTTGAAAATTATTGAGTAAACATGAAATTATCAAAAGCGATCGCACAAATTGTACTAGAGTTCGACTTTAGTTCGTTTTTAGCGAACAATCATTGTCGTATTGTCAAAACCGAACCGTGTAAAAGCTGTTTACTACCGGTGAACGTTCAAAACAAACGATTTTGTACAGCAATAACCTGACTAAATAAACCATTCATTATCAAAAAAATAAAATAATTAAAATATCGCTTATTTTTGGTTTCTTTTTTTATAAGTTGACTGTATTCCCTTATCAGATAATCACTTATAACAACAATTTCGCACTAACAATAACATTACTAGATTCCAAAAAAGTGAAGTTCATATTGCTTGTAATACAGATTAGTATCTACTTCAAATTCTAATGCTGAGTATTTAAATAATAATAGCAAATTTAATTTGATTAACAAACAGCGTAACAAAAATATGCCTTTCTACATTTATTAAGACGACTTTGTGATAATCTAGAATAAACCACGTAAATCTTTTTGTTTTCATTTTCGATGAGGATGATCAGCCAAAATGATCATTTGGAGTGAACCGTGTAAACGCCATTACAACAGATCGAATCGTCTTAAATTATTTATAAAGTGCCTTTTCGTATTCCTTACGACTGAACTATCATCTCAAAGTCCGATTGTTCAGAACTATGTTTTCACAATTTTTTCGTGTTTAAATTTTTCGTTTACGAACACTTTCCAAACTGATATTTACCATTACTGTAATTGCTTAACTCTAACGCTCAATCGGTGTTTTGACATCATTTCTTTCACTACGAAACATTAGAAATGATCTAGTAGCTGTTTTATTTCCAATTTTGAATTGGACACAGGTAAAATATAATACAAAATACAAACTTCTTTGACTTATTTCAACTTAATGGTATTTCAATAACCATTTCGTAGTAGACGACACTACTTGTATATAGTTATAGTCGTCATCGATTAAAGTCTCGTTATTTTCGTGTCATGCGCCCTCCCACATTATATTGTTATTAATATTATCTCTTGTACATATTATTATATTGTTATACAATTCATGTCATCGTCATTGTTTACCGATTGTTCGACGTGTTAGATGGTCGGGACAGTGATTCCCAGTTTTTGAAAGAAAAAACATCACAACCCCCTTTTAAAAATAAATTTAAAACTGATATCAACTTTTTTATTAATTACTTACTGCGTAGACTTTATTCTGATCCCGGGCGCGAACGTAGTTAGCACTTTCAAATGAATTTTTAAAGAAACAAAATTGAATTTTCCAAAAAATCGCTCGCTCAGTAAACTCTTTAAAGTTAAACGTCCGTCCCTCCCTTCAAAAAAAAAAAAAGAAAAAAAAAAAAGCAAATTAAAAACGCTTGAGGCATCAATCCGGTTGGGATTCACTGGGTTCAAACGTCACAATCGTTCGGGTCTTTCCACGTCCCCCGTGGACGCACACTTCTTTCGACTATAATAGTAATAATAATAAACCTTAGCTTAAAATTGAATATTGTTTCTTTTTCTTTTTTTTTTTTTTTAGCGCTGAAATCTATAAACACGAGATTTTCGTACGCGGGCCTGGCTCGACTCGAGGGTAGTTTCGATCTATCTTCGTGATCTAAACCAGTGGTTTTCGATTTTTTTCGACACCACGTCTTCATGGAGCTATTTGAGGATGGCCAAAGAATACTATAGTTTCATTTCGGACAATCTGTCGGCCTCTGGGCAAAATTATAATTATTTAAGATTATATTCCACTCGGTTTTTTCTTTTCCACCTGAACCACGTGTCACTCCCACACCGGGTCTAATGTCACTCCGCGTTGAAAACAATAAAAACGTCATCCATGTTTGCATTTTTTTAATTATTCCACATTCATCAATTTTTAACAGAGTTATTCGTGTGTGTATAAAACAATCCGATTTAGAACGCTCGTAACTTCAGTTATTTCATATTTGCAAATTCATAACAGAAATGAAGATGACAAGTGACGTAGTGGCAACAGGGCAGGAACAACTGCATAACAGAGTAGGCAACCGCTTAGGGTGGCACTAGTATAGGGGTGGTAAATTTCGAACGAATCAAATTAATTATTTTAACATCTTTTTTTTGTACCCCCTACCCTAAAGAAATCAACTATTGAATAAGGGTGGCAATAAGATGGCCCTGAGTGGCAATACACGATCCAGGCGTGTGACTGAAACTCGAGATAAAGGGAAATTCGAATCGTAAACGTACGCGAACTACGACGGGTAATTATTGTGCTCGGGTTTCGCGTGAAACATATTTTGTAATAAATAATAACGTACCGCGAAACTCGTGGCCGGCGACGAAACAAGAAAATCACGGTTTTTTTTTTTTTAATTATTATTTAATTGAAGTTTTTTAAATATTATTATTATTATTATATTTTAGCCTTTTTTTTTTTTTTTAATTATTAACGAACCGAAATTTTTGCTACTACGCTGCTGCTGCTGCTGCTGCTGCTGTTACTACTTGCTGTCCTGCTGTTGCTGCTGTCGGAAAGTCGAATCGACTACATCCCACCCCCCTCCAGATCGACTACACTTTTTGTTGTTATTAAACTGTTTAAATTATAATTAAAATATATATAATATATATATATATATATTGCTTTGAATACTCGCCATGTGGTTTTTACTGTAAACTTTTTGAAATATGATACTCGTGTAATGATATGGAACGATCATGTACGTGTATTTTGTACATATAATTTTAATATTATTACCTTTGCTACATATTTAGCTTGACATAATTTTATACATAAAATATATAAGTACGTTATGATAATGATATGTATACAACCAACGCAACGGAATAATATTATGTAATGTCGTTCGAATGATGTACAAAGAAAACAATACTTTCAAACAAGGCCCAGTCAAAACGGATAAAGTTAAGAAGAAAAAAAAAAGAAAAGAAAAAAAAACGAAATTAAGTTCAGCAGTACGATATTTAAGTCATTATTTGCTCAGAACGTTGTTTAAAATTATTTATTCTCTGTGTATAAATTAGATTTATTTTTGATTTACTCTCCCGCCGCTGGTCATGCCGATATTGTGACAGAGATTTTTTCCTCTCTTTTTTCGATATCCGTTTGTAAACAAAAAAATCAATTACATTGTGTAAAGAAATCGTCGTCGACTTAATTCGTTTTGACCGCCTATACAGATTGTAGAATCATTTTTTAAGAATCTTCAAACTTAATTATTATTATTATTATTATTATTATTGAACTTTCTTCCCGAAATTATTTTCACTGACTTACGTCATCTTATTTTTATACATGCATCCGTTTTAGCGTGATAGATCGTTAAAATCTCATCTTAACTCCCTCCATTCGCGTTATCGTTTTAAAATTTCCACATCAATTTGTTGCAATCCAGTAATTATTATTATTATTATTACTGTGTTATACGTTTATACAATTTATTACCACTGTTACTAGATTATTAATATTATTATGTTCAACATTTAAATCAAGTGTAAATTAATTGCCCGCAAATGCAGAATATAACCTATATTTTATCATTCGTGCAAACATAATATTATAAAACCGCGTTATTATTATTATTATTATTATTACCATTATAATTATTATTATTATTGTTTTGATTACCAATATAATGTTGTATTTAAATTTATAACTATTATTAAAATTACGATTTTAATAATGTATAAATAATATAATGATAGCGTTAAGTTAAACTATCATAATATTTTGTTGAACCGTTATACAATTATTTGCAAAAAAAAAAAATAAATAAATAAACAATTCAAATGTACATCTTATACTTAAAAAAATAATAATAATAAACGAATTGGTTAATAGATGCTAGTAACGTGTGTGAATCAAAAAGAAAAACTTAAATATAATAATTATCCTACGATTACTTCTCATTATAATAATAATATAATATGTAATAGGTCTTTTAAAGTGTACTGACATAAATATTATTATGTTTACAACAATTGTTATACTGACACACATTAATTATTATGTTATTAAAAGTTAAATGAATTTTGTTTATTAAATTTGTAATTGAAAGCATTCGTTTTTCAAAAACTGGACTCTATATACTTTATGATAACCGAATATGTGTCTGTGTTATTTCGAGAGAAAAACACATCAACAGACAAATATCAATGACTTTCACATTTCAGAGACAGAAGTTTCTAAAAACGGTAAGTTTTGAAAATATTATTGAGCTCTTGGCGGACGTACCTCGTAAAACAGTAAGTACGATGTATGCGTAAATCATGTTTTTACCTTTTTAATATGGGTTTTCGAAACGATAGAAAAAAAAATAAAAATATATATCCCTTTTCCCGCAATACTCATATAGAATTATTTCTTTCACTATTCGTCCTTTTAAAGATCCTCTCGAGCAAATCCCGTAAAAACCCTGAACGGTTAGCATTATGCCTAACCTAACCGTTTTTAAATAATAATCGCATAAAAGCGTTCTCCGACTAAAATATAGTATAATATATTATATAAATTATTCGATTCAAACCTTGCGGTACAAAAAATTGATTGGTATTGCCATTAAAACTTAATAAATGCATATTTGTATAATTTCTATTATTATATTGAAATAAGTTTTATTTTTTGCGATACCCAACTCTAATTAATATTAATAACCTTATAAGGGTTGAATTTTTAACCAGTCTCATAATATTTCACGGTAAATTTCTTAAATTTTGGTTGGTTAAAATCGACAAATTCAGTCAAAATCTTTTCTTATTTCCCGATTCACATTTAAATGTTTTATATAAGTTTCAAAAAATTTACGAAATCGTCAAATAGTAACTATTGACATTATTGTAGACTTACAAATTTACACAATATTTTCAAAATTTTACCTAAGTTATAAAACTGCTAATAGGTGTAACGTAGAAAAATTAAAAATCATTTATTTGAGAAAATATAATTAAAAGTTAATTAATTATTAGACACGTAATTTCGTCCTATGACTTTAGTATTTTGTAATGTATTACAAATTACAATAAAATTAAAATAACTGGTGATGAATTATTACACAGATTATTAAGACTGAATAATAATCCATTTATATTTTGAAAGCTACGTAAGTTTCATCATATAATAGTAACAAAGTAATATAACAATATACAAAAATATTAAAGAAATAATATAGATAAATATTATTTACACAAAAATGTTGAAATAAAAACAAAATATTTACATCATATTTAAATGATTATAAATATTAGATTAGTAATAAACTAAAATAACAGTATTTAAAAGAATTAAAATATAAACAATGAACTCTCTAACTTAATAATAACAGAGAGTTATTCTAACAAGTACAGTGGGAAGTCGTTCAGGATGTGTCCTGCAAGGTATACTGTGGTACAGCCTACATATTTTATCCCAGGAAATTCTGTAATGACGTTCGATGAATTAATGTTGATGGTTTAAGGACACGTATCCTGAGGTCGTACCAGTTATAAGATATATCAGAGAATTGGACCTGAGATATTATGAAAATATCTAGTATCTAAGATCATAGGAGATCACAGATCAAGGACATTGAAAAAAATGAGACCTTGTTGTAGGATATATTTTGTGGTGCTGTGAGATTTCAGACGAAAGCACCGCGTAAAACGATCCGTTCGATTATTTTCCAATCATAAATAATGTGTTTTTATAGTTATTGGAAAATGCACTCTGTACACATTATAATAATAATAATAATAATAATACAAACACACAGTGTTCTCTAAACGTACGTACTTAAAAAGTATATTATTAAACAAAACAGAAAACATATACAAACGTATGCGACCTTCGAAACGACAGACGACTCAATCTCAATATATATTATGACGACTATTCACAATATGTTAATTTCACGACACGCACGGTGTACCGAGGTAAGTACACTACCTATTATCATTTAAATAATAAAGATATATATTTTTTTTTCTGTTTAATATTATACGTTCGTTTACAATTGAGAGTAAAAATACATTTTAAAAATGAATTATTAACGGAAACGGAAAGAGAAAAGAAAATGTATTCCGCGCCGCCCGTACAAGTATCAGTCATAAATCAAAAGAATATCCTCCAAAACTACGTGTTTAAAATAACGAGAAAAAATTGTTTTTATTATTATTATTATTATTATTATTATTTTATGCGTTATTCACCGATTTATTTTTTACGGGCGACAGAAAAATTGCTTTTCTCGACCTTGAAATTATCGACTTTTTATTATTATTATTATTATTAACAAAACTTTTATTTTCGAAATACAATTTAATTTTCAAACGAAAAATATAACGCTATAAGCAATATTACAACAACAGTCGGCAGCTAAAATGATATTCATATCGCGTGAACCTTGAGTTAGGTCTAAAGCGACTTATGAAACGATTCATATTTTATCAATAAAACGTAATAATTAATAGGAGTCAAAATATCGTTGTAAAAATGTCTAGAGCAGCGTTTCCCAACCTATGGGTCGCAACCCAAAATTGGGTGGCCAAATATTTTTAATGGGTCGCTAATAAATAATAAAAATAAAAATGACTAAATATACAAAAATTGAGAAACAATAAATTTAAAATATTTATGACGAAACGTTATTATTTTTTAGTGCAATACTGCAATCAATATTACTAGTTTTTTACTACAACTACTATTACTAATGAGCAATAACATTAATTTTATTATTATACCTATTTAATATTTTATCTACTTGTTATTCAAAGATTTTTAATATTATTTGTAATCGATAACAATAGATATTCAGCAATCTGTAATGAATTTTATCGCCTAAATTAAATAATAAAATTGCTTATTAACAAATTATCATTAATGTTACTATATTAATGTGCGACTAGTTGAATTTTTTTGGTGAAGGAAACGGGTCAAAAATAAATGTATGGTTCGTCTCAATAAAAAGGTTGAAAAACACTGGTCTAGAGTAAAATTAACGCTCTTTCTCTATTTTACCAGTCTTTGGCGAATCCGATCAATTCGGTCTGACTCGTTTTAATTTAAATCTCTGCAATCCTTACAAACGCATTTTTCGCGGTAGTTGAAAAAAAAAGCGTTTGCGTATAATTTAAACAAATATCATTATTTATCGGTCGGATAGCGCTCGCAGTGATCTTACGCGTCTGCTCTGCAATTATTTGCAGTGTACCAACGAATTGTTATTTCTTTTATTATTAATTTTCTCACAGAAATGTTCTCACATGCCTGTATTATGTTTTATTTTGTTTGTTATTTCATTTATGAGTAAATTTAAGTATATTGCTCGCAATTTCCTTTAGTTTTTCTAAACGATATAAGGATAAAATACAGATAAAGTAATTTATAAAATATAATTTTTGTTTATTAATATCTTTAATGGTCCTTTCATATAAAATTTAACGTAGCGTCGATTATAATAACAACTGTTACGACTGCAAATATAATATAACCGATAAGGGCAAGCCTCCCTTGAATCCGCGGCCGTCATGATTCGTAGTTCATCAAAGAACGTGAGTTTAAGAACAGATCGTAATCACTTTGCTGGCACACATTTAACTAACACTACGCAATCGCTTCCTTTTAGTAACATAATAGGAGTTTAAGCTAAAAAATAATATATAACCTGAAAACAAGCATAATGAAACCGATTAAGACCTAGATCCCAGGAATATTCCTGTGACGGAAAATTTATCAGGAATATTAAATTTAAAAAAATAATAATATTGTTCAAAATATGTTTCAATGTTCAATTAAATGTATAACTGTGATTGATCCGAATGAAAAATATATTTTTACCATAAATATTACTGAAGAAATGTTAGGCTTTTAGGTAATTCAAAAATAAAGTGTACTGAATATAAATCTAATATTTATGTATACTAGTCGTGAGCATAAAGATTGCAATTGATTTAAATAACAACAAAAACATTTATTATATTATTACTATACGCTTAAACAAAGCAGACTATGGTTTCTCTTTTACTGTTTTACACTCATATAACTGATATAGTCATATTTATGAAATTTACTACATTTTTTTTTTTTTTTAGGGAATATTCCCAAGAGGATTGGGAATATTCCTTGTTCCCGGTAACATTCCTCGGGGAATATTCCTAGTGGCACATCACTAGTCATTCAGGGGGTTTCCGTCCAATTTAATATTTTGTTTTATCGCGTATGATGTTCGCATAGATTATTACATTTTCGAACACACAACACAATGCGCGGTCGTCGTCACCTCTCTGAAAAATACTCCAATTTTCTTCTAACGCTCGACGTCGACGAAACGGGTATTCGTTTTTCCTCCATAGTATATATATATATATATATGTAACGGGTTATTTTTTTTCCTCCCAAAGCGTTTTCCGGACGTATGGCAGTATTGAAAAACGACTTCCTCGTTTTTTCACCTATACCCACCTACGCGTATTTCCCGTAGGAAATCGCTCTCGGTTTTTATTATTATTTACCGGTTTACAACATTTTCCGAAAACGCGCGAATACGTTCGACGTTTTCTGTATTTTTTTTTTTTTTTCTTATAGAAACGTTCGAGATCTAAATTACCAGCCCATTACTGAACGAAATACGTTCAAAAAAAAAACGAACGAAATTAAAAGAATATGCTTCAACACCAACATTGACAAATAGACGGTACTAAAATCAATAGTTTTTTTTTTTCTCTGGTAAAACTAAATAATCGACATTTAATTTTTTTTTTTACAACGATCATAGTACCATAGATACAATAAGTACATTTTTATACATTTTTCAGGAACCGCATTTGAGACTTTTAGACAGTGTAAAACTCAATAATCAAGATGATCTAACTTCAAAATTAATTTAAAAATTAGTTTAACTTTTTGTCGACAGAGAATATACTTAACTAATGTAATAAACTTTTAAAAGTTAATTTCAATCTTTCAAGTCGTCACTTAACGCACTTCGCAGTTTTATTAAGGCGTTGATATGATATTAATTACCTACATATTTATCACTATACATACTAGGTTTTTAACTTTATTTTACAATGGAAATAATAGCATTATTATTTGTATTTACCAAATAAAAAAATAACTTTTACTATTTAGTTGCAAAGTGTGGTGTTAAATTAAGCACCATTAAAATTACGTATACAAATGTTTTGTAATTTGAAGTTCATACTTCAAGTCTCCTATAATCAAATTATATTATTATATTGACAATCTGTTTAAAAACATTCTTACAATTATAATTTATTCATACTAAAATGTAATATTATTTAATTTTATTAGTTATTGATTAGTTCCAACATGATATATTGGAAGTGAAAAATGTGATAAATACCATAATATAATAATACAATCAAATGTGTTAAGTGATGCCTTAATTAACATTTACAGGTTTATGATATTAGTTAATAATTTTGCTTTATCGTATTTTGTTCACAAGAAATTGAACTTATTTTTAAATTTATTTTGAAGTTAAATCGTCTTGAATATTGAACATTTTGAAATTTCAAATGTGTTTTCTGAAAATTAAAAATAAATTTTTACTTAACACATCTATATTTTTTACCATCAGTATACATTTGAAATGGACACATGTGACAAATACTCTCTCATTACATACCTATAAGTATAAAATTATAGGTAAATGTCGCATTTGATAATGGTTATAATACTGTTTACTGTTCATCACTTAACACATTTGTGGACAAGAAAATACTCAATCTATTCAAATCATTTACGTTTTCCACCCCCATCACGTGGTAGTTGTCCGTCTCTAAATTAAAATATAATATCCAAATGTTCAAATCCTCGATGAAGGATTCGAAAAATAAATCTTAGGTAGGTACGATGTAATAACATAATACGAAACAAAATACAAATACAACCGCCGCATTCAATGATATTCATTATTCCTCGCAACAGCAACAACTAAACAGCGCTACGGGTTTATAATAAAATTGTGTTTGATAAATTCAATCGGAGAGTTCGGTATAATACAAAACACCGTGTTGTCGCGTCGTCGACGGGGAAGTGCAGTGGGGGGGGAGGAAACAAATCTACTGTGACGTTGTGACAGCCGCATATAAATAATTGAAAGGATCGATTGACAAAGTGTATCCTCGTAAATTATTTATTTCGTTTTATTAATGATCATTACCGGTTTTAATTGAACAATATGTATTATATTATTATTATTATTATTATTATTCCGGGGATAAAGGAAACGAAATTCCGAAACTAATTATAACTGGCGAACATTCGAACGAACGTCTCGCCGCCAGCAGTCTCCGATCGCCTCGAAGGCAAACACGATATAATAAATATACCTACTACTTTGTGAAACCACGAAAACGTATAGTTTCGAACAAATTGAACAAATTAATTAGGTCCGTGTAGAAGTTTCGTTTTGTTTTATTATTATTAATATATATATATATTTATACACGTGTATATATTTTTTTTATGTTTGTGACATTTCTACTTATTACACTAACCGCGTACTTACCCGAATGCAATAATTTATCGTCGCTTTCGAAATAATAATTCATCAATATCCTGTGCTCGGTACCCAAGACAACTCGATTCCATATTTTATTTCAAGATTTTATCCGTTAAGTTCAATTTAATCAATATTTTTCGATAAATATTACAATCTTATACAAATTGCATATTTTTCCACGCGACCATTTAAAAACACAAGAGAATGTCGAGACCGTGTCTCTGTGTTAACATTTTGAAATATTGGAAAGTTACTAAATAATGAATAAAGTTAAGCGTTTTGTTACAATACATGCCTATATATTATTTAAATTTCAGAATTTTCTAATGCTCGACTAATAACGGCACAGGTTTAAAAAAAAAAACAGGACAAATTGCGTTTCATTAACAGTTTCTCACATTAACAGGACCAAAAGACGAATTAAAGGACGAACTTATAAAAAACAGTATGATGAACAAAAATTATATAGAAATAAAAACAAAACCAGACATACTTCACACCATGGCTATTCTTCGCCCCTGGGGTAGGGAAGACCTGGTGGACGTGTTAAATTTTAAAGAAATGATAAATCATTTTTTCAATAAAACGATTCTGAGCGGAAATTTTGTTACGGTAATTAGTAATTACCAATGTTGAAAATAAATAAAATTAAAAAAATAAACATTTATTAACTATCGTGTTTCCATGGTTACCATAATATTAAACAAATTAGTTGCTTGGTTGTTATCAAATATCCCATACCAACCAAATAAACTATCAATGTGAAATAAAATAAGGTCAAAACAATTGTATTTTTACATTTATTGACTATTGTGTATCCATGATTACCATAATATTCAGCTAATTAATGTGGTTGCTACTAAACTTTCTATAGAAACCAAATAAACAAGCAAAACGAAATAAAATAACGTAAAAACACATATTAGGCTGTGTATAGAATACTATCTAGAACTGAATCTGGTTCAAAAAATTGCTAGTTGGATAAGTATATATTCGAAAAAGTTTTAACAAAAGGGAAGAGAATAAACATTATTGTAAAATCATAACCTTTTTCACTCCACAGAAATTAAAATACTTGTGAAATGTAATAAGATTTATCATAATACACAAAAATAATATTTAATAAATTTATTTCTATTATCTAATAAACTTCTTTATTTACAAAAATATACAGCTCAATTAAATTTATTTTACGTATTTTTCTCCAAGCCGATTCAGTCAATAACGGTTAGAATATAATATATGACACATTTTTACATTGAAATCGTAGAAAGGTCACTCAATTAACTCCTGTGTCATCAATGAAGTCCTTAAATCGTTTTTTATCACTTTTAACTCAGAGAAGCTTTTCATTCCCCGGGAGCAACAGATGCTAATTGTTAACAAGAATAACAGAATTGTTAGAATAATATTATATAAGGGTACATTTAAAGTAAAATTGTCATTATTCGCAACATATTGTAATACATACATAATGGAATACTATACCGGACTTCAATAAAAGAATACGTATTCTTTTATTATACAATTACTATGCAATTTAAAGAAACGATAAATCATTTCTTCCATAAAGGCAGTCTGAGAGAAGTTTTAGTTTATACAGAACAATAATTATTGTTAGCTTTTTACAATGAGAGCTTTAAATTTTGTAAAACATAACAAAATCTATCGTTCTCGCGAATTATATAAAATGAACAAGAATTATTTTGTTATTAAATTATCAACCATAGAGTACTCAATATATAATCAACAATTATTGTTTTATGTAATCGACTGAAGTTCAGCCCGGGAAATAGAATATAATTATTTATCGTTTTTTTAAAATTCTTCTAATAATAATACGACATTATTTTTATCAACATACTCCACGCGTCACAATGTTGATACATCTCGAGTCTACATTTTATGTTTAAATTGCTTAAATCTATGAGCACTGATCATAATGGGTATAGACTTTTTATTCAGAACGAAATGAAATCTTCGATATCACTTTATATAACTCATGTGTTGAATACAAGAACAATATGGTTTTACTCTGTACATTCATTAGGTTAAGTAATTTTTCGCATAATCCACTTAATGTACATTTTGATTTATATCTCATCTCACTAGCGCCCACGCGCCGCGTGCTCTAGGCAGCTGCCACGTTGGATTTGTCAAAATCCATCAAATCAGCCCATGACACATAACGCCTTCAATCGCTGACATTTGTTCGAGAAATGAAACCACAATTTACTTCAACCTCAATATTCAGTTAAATTTATTCTATATCAGGGTAAAGATATTCCAAACATTTTATGTTCAACTTTAGTTTTAAACATCTAAATTAATCAATCATGATTTAATTAAAAATGTTTGAAATAAATTGTTTAAAAAGCACAAAAAACAATTATTTAAAACGAAAAGTACTATTTGTCTGCATGTAACATATTAGTTATCACTTATCAGTATGGTATCGGATTTGAAGGCAAATGCCTTTTTCTTTTTTTTTTTTTTTTTTGATAATAGTACAAAAATAATTCTTATTTAGATATGTGTTTCATTAAATTTCTAAGATAATAGGCCAACATTTATTTTTTGCCTTTTATTTATTTTATGGCCAGTTAATTTAAGGATTCTGAGAGTACCTATACTACCTATATATGGATTTAAATGTGTTCTTAATGCGTAGATACATAATTTTTTTAGACATAAATATTAACAGAAGAAATCGATAAAAGCTTGTTAAGGTGGCGCAATGTCAATATTATGCCGTTCGAATTTAGTTTTAATATGCTTTAATTTTCAGTAAGTTTTGTAATTGCCTTTTTATGAAAAATAAATACGTTTTTTTCCCTTTTTCACATTTCAAGTGCTTTCTTTTATTGTTTATATAGCTTTAAAATCCGAACCCTAATTATCAATAAGGCTGGAAAAGTTACTTTTTTACTAGTTAAGTGTTAATCTAAATAACAAATATAAGTTGAGTATAAAGTTTAAAGTTACCCATATTTTATTTTATTTTTAACTAATTAAAATTAAACAAAAAAAAAAATCAAACTTAAAGAAATCTAAAATATTTTGTAGGTATTAATAATAATAATAATAATAATAATCTTTATTGACGAAAATAAATTCCAATTTACAATTTACAATTTACAATGTAATATGTATAGTGACAGATATAATTATAATAATATATAATATAACATAAGTATACTTATATATAATTACTAACGACCTGTAGACTAAATAAAATATTACAATAATGATAATAACAAAAAGCCGGACATACTTCGCACGATGGGTGTACTTTGCACGACGGGTGGTATTCTCTTGACGGGCGTATTAAATTTTAAAGAAACGATAAATCATTTCTTCAGTAAAACGATTCTGAACGAAGGAA